>JAVQJD010057374.1:0-47044 GCA_036023655.1 Nannoperca australis
CATTTTTCCATTTTTCTCCTCTATCTCCTTCTCTATTTCTTTCGGTAGGGTCCTAGAGGGGGTTCCGTCGTACTCAGGTGCCACGGCGGATGTCCCCACGAAGCTTCCCCACACCACTCCATCATCAAAAAATTTAACTACTAACTTGTACCTCTGTCAAATAAATCTTTAAAAGGATTTAGTCAGGTTGTGGTCTTTGCTAGTGAACTAGCAATTGTACAGCGATGTTACTGAGTGGACAAAGATTTTTGGCTGACTACAGACACCAGCTTGCAGAGAACTCACAAACCCGACAACAGAATGATGAACTTGTTTATCATTGTCGTTTATCATTTGAACTTGCAAACGCAACAGCGTTGTACACTGTCCTTTGCTAATGAGAAAGATTGTGCTCTAATTGTGCTTGCAAAGAAATGATCAACATTTGATCTGCTTTAAATTATGCCTTGATCAGCTCCAATACAGATCTTCAGGATCAGCCAGGGACATCTGTAATTTGAAGCATATAAACAAATCTGTTTTGGTTGGTTGGTGGTTTCTATGATTTTACATTTCTTTTTAAAATATAATTTTATTGCTCCTTTTTTCGACCATACATGCGTGTTAACTAAAAGAGCATGATGCTGCTGCTGGTGGCAAGCACTGTAATATACTCACTTAGATGATGCCATTGCATCAGGTTTTTATTGTTTCCAGAGACATACACAGGTTTGGTTAAAAAAAAATGATGGCACACAGTTGAGCATGTCTTCTTTATCTAAACCTCACTGAAAACAGTAGTTCTCTCAAACAATGGATTTAAATGACATTGGAGGCTCAGGTTACTCATTTGTGTTAGCCATTCTGACAGCACGGTATATGTGTTATACATCTGGGGGCTGTTTGTACAATTTAATTTTCTACACATGCTAAGACCTAGACCTGATTAATGTGTTGTACCGTTGTGCATCAAATGGTTCGGGACCAATACATGTACCATTACATCCGCAATTAATCATACCAGTGCTTGAAATATATTCATGCATGTTTGTGTGCAATGTTATATTACAGCCAGTTCAGAAAAGGGGCTTCCCATTAACAAATAGTGTGATATTAATGAATTATTGCGATGCTTACAGTATATTAGAAACAAACTGATTCATATCCATCAAATGTGAGAGAAAGAATGGAGTGCTGTGCAGGGGTGAAGATGTGAAGAAAGCATGAGAGAGAGAGAGTGGCAGTGAGTGTAGCAAGTAGTATAGAGAAAGGTGCAAGGCCTTGATGAGCTGATAGCACATCGACAGAGAGCCAAGCTGTGCTGAAGTAATGAGATGCTAATGATATGCTAATAATATGGTAATCTTCTGGCAGTATTCCACCTCACTGGGAAGAAGGGGAATCTGGGAGGCCTTTTACCATTGGTTGGAGACCAGGGACTTCCTGAAGTCAGAGTTCAAAAAAAGAAAAAGGGGAAAAAAACTGCGCACACACACACACACACATGACGGATCTGTGTGCTTGCAGGTTCCCAGAGGAGAGAGTCTGCAACTGACAGGCAGCCTGAGGAGAATAAGAGTGACCAGTCCCTCACCTTCAATGACCCACTCTGGCCCATGCAGTGGGAACTGGTGGGTGTAATTGTGTGTGTGTGTGTGTGTGTGTGTTTGTTCATTGGTCTTATCTGGAAGCCTCCTCTCTCTCTCCTCTCAGCTCTTGTCCTCACGGTGAAGGATGTTCCTCTGACAGGCATAAGTCAGGCAGGCTTTCATGTGTGACTGGATAGAGAGAGACAGATGATAGAGGGAGGTAGGCAGATTATGGAGAAGGAAAGAGAGGGAGAGAGAGGAGGTGAGAGGGGTTGTCCATGTTGAACTGAGACAGATGTCCGGGATTGATGAGGCTCGGCGCAACACTCTCACACAAACCGTGCAGCAACAAGAATAATTGCTTCAGCAGAATCTTGTTCACATGGTTTGGCCGGTATGTTCAAAGTAGCAATTCAAACGAGTACGTTTGGTTATAAAAAAATAAATAAAAATAAAAGATTACTGTACAGCACTAGCATAAAAATGCAAAATTCTGTCCATAATATTTAGTAGCAGCATTTACGTTCTTGTCTCCCATAATAATCAGAATTAGAACCCAAACTCCCCTCAGCACCTGCACAAGAATGCACCACTCCCTCTTACCTTTGCTGTCTTTTTTGTGCAATCTCTCAATCTCTACCAATTTTCTGGTTAATATTCTGCTAGTAAAGATTATATTTATTTGTGGGTGGAGCTTAGGTGGAGGCAGAATAATTCCTTGAACACGTTGGCTAACACTAGCTAGCAAGTTGTGTCGGCTTAACAATGGCTGAAGAAAGTAAGAGTTTCTCTGAATATGTACGGTCACTCATTCTCTGCCAGTGTTACTTGAAATAGTTAACATTAACCAGTGGGACCAGATTGGTCGACGAGTACACATTCACTCAATGAATGGACCATCTCACAGTGAATGGCCAGACACATACACATAACACACATTACTGAAGTTCTCTCTCCCTTTTTTCAATTGCCATTGCAAATATGGCAATTGTAGAAAGAGAGACAACACTTCAACAGTTTGTTCAACATGTGTTCAACATGTTTTTTCTCTGGCCTTAAAACTAGCTAACAAAGTTGGCTAATGCGCTAAAAGAGTTGGCGTAAGAGAAATTACCTAAAATTGGACAAATTCTGATTTAAGCAACTGTCTGAGTATTTAGTCCAGCATACGTTCCATTCCAGCTTGTGGTACTTAACTTTTGGTTCGCTCCTGGACACATTGGAATAATTGTAATTTTAGTTCTGTCACACAAAAGCGTGTTAGGCTTCAATAATTCTTACATTGCCCGTATCCTGACACATACACACACACACAGACAGGCATGTACACTCACATGGCAGGGCGTCAGGGCTCAGCCAATCGACACGGCGGACGTTCTTGACTGACATGCAAGGGTGTAATCTGACAGAACCACGAGGAGGAGAGGCGGGGTCAGAGATTCACCACCGCAACTGGCATTAGATTGATTGACACCTCAGCTCTCGGGGCAAGACGGAGGGGTGAGAGTCAGGATGGGGGGGGCGGAGGGTGGTAGAGACAGAGATGAAGGAGAGGGATGGCGGGGGGTGGGGGTAGGAGGCAAAAATCTGACACATGCGTTTCTATGGGAGTGTAATTTGTTGCAAATAGTCATCGTTCTCAATTTCGTAACTTTATTGACAAGATTGTTTATGACAGACAGTATAATACATGGACATTTTCAAAAGACACTATTAACTATGTACTACCTGTATAGCTTGATTACATAAACTGAATAGAACCTAATCATAATCAAGAAAAATGTAAAGCATTTTTAAAAGTTGAGGACAAATGTGCGTTGTGTTATTGTGTGTGTGTGTGTGTATTGGGATCTGTGTTTGTACAAAAATGTACCGTCTCACATACTGCTGCGGTGTTGTCTCTCTCTCTCTCTCTCGCTCTCTCGCTCTCTCTCTCTCCCTCTCTCTCTCTCTCTCTTTCTTCTCCCCTGCTCTCATTCTGTTGTGTTTAATCAGCCTCTGGTGGACGTGGATATTGATTGAGGGTCAGTAATCTGCTCCGGGTTGGTAGCCTGCAGGACGTACGTTTGTGTGCGTGCGTGCGTGCGTGTGCATGCTAGCTTGGCATGTATGTATTAACTAAAAAAGCTGTAGTGTACATCGTGGTTGAGCAGTATACAGGCATACACAAACGCACTCTTGCTTAGGCTAGGAGTCCAGCTCCTCCAGAGGAGCTTGTCCAAAGCTGCTAAAATCCATACAGCATGCTGGACGAGAGAAAGAGAGGTGTTGCAACGTTATCGTTTCCACAACTCTGTATACATGTATTTATGTGCATTTAAGCGTGTGTGTGCGTGCGCTAGGGAGACAGGATTGGTTGTGTTCCAGTGATTCAAAGAATGATTAGGATTCTGTGCACAATCCTGTGCGTGTGTGTGTGTGTGTGTGTGTCTGTGTGAGAGAGAGACTTGTGTTGTTGGGTTTCACTTTGACTGTGTGTGTGAGAATTGAGTCAGCGTTCAAGTGTGGCTTGGTTCTGTGGGCTTATATCCAGGTTCACAAAGGTGTGTTTGTGTGTGTGTGTGTTTGTGTGTGTGTGTGTGTGTGTGTGTCTGGTCCTCGTGCTCTGGTGGACATTCCTCTCCATTCATCTGCTTTATTCTCACACACTACAAAGCAACACTGCTCCCTAGATGCAACCTCCTCAAACACATACACACATATGTGCGGACAAACAACTCATTCACTCTCTCTCTCTCTCGCTCTCTCTCTCGCTCTCGCTCTCTCTCTCTCTCTCTCTCTCTCTCTCACTCTCTCACTCTCACTCTCACTCTCTCACACACACATACACACACACACACACACACATTTATTCACAGTACATTACCATCAGTAGACTATCATTCTACACCGACCAAGGTGTCTTACACTGCCTTAAAACTGTCTGTAGTGAACATGAACTGAATAGGTCCAAAGACTTGCTTGATTTTTTTCACAAATTGACCATTTATCTAAAATGTTTTCAACATTTAGACATCTTCCTTTGAAAAAAATATTTTACAGTAATCAGAGTACCTATAAGGCTGCTATTATCATGCACTTATCAAGAACAGCAGCGTCAGACCAAGAAAGAAAACATGCACTTCATACATAATGTATGATTTAATCATATAAAGAATTTTAATTAAATGTGTGGATTGTTGGAGTTTGAATTTTACCTAAACGGCTTGTTTAACAAATCCAATTTCTGCATGACTGAAGTGATGTCATAAACTGACCTCTTGTGTGAGAGCAACCTAAATAAATGTTATGTTTTTGTAACTTTTCATTGGCATGCTAAAAATTTGAGTCACAAAGAAATTATGAATTTGATGGAAGACAGACATTTGATGTTCCTTGATGGGACTATAGCTTCTCCTGAACTGCTGCACTACCTCATTTTTATGACATATAGCAGGTGACCAGCCTGGTGTGTCCCTTTTTTATTATATGTGAATTTTCCCCGATTATAGAGTTAAAGGTGTTGTACCTCTGCATATTCTACTGCAGTGAATGAGCCGACACAAGAACAGACTTCTCTTCAAGATTGGGATTACTGTGAGCAGAATACTCTCAGGTGAAATCTATAAAAAAACACATGCCCCACAATTTAATACATACTAAATAAATACTGTTCCCCTTTTCCACTAGCAGCTCAAGGTTCTTGCTTACTTTGCTCACACAAAGTTATCCTAGTTTCAGTTTTAAACTAAAACTAAACATGAAAATAATTGTTCCAATTTAACTATATAATTGTAACAAATTAATCTAAATAACAAGAGATGTGCCTTCAACAAAGTTAAAGAAACCAGATTCAAATAGGACCATATATCCTCATTTCCACTGCATGGTCAACTCGGCTGGTGCTCATGTATTTCATGTTGCTTTACTGACTTGTATCATGACAGGTGGTCAGTGAGCACAATACCTTCATTGGAAAAACAACAGTGCCAACCTTGCTGATGCCACTGTACTAAAAGTATACAAACACTAGAGCAGTTATTAATCAGTGAGTGATGCTATATTCAAGCAAGGGGGGCAGGGGAGTTTTGGGCAGCTATTGACATTTTTGGTAAGACAGTTGGTTCACTACCTTTTTGGGTGCATATTGTGTGTGTGTTTGCGCGCGCAGCTATTGTGGTGTTTTTAAGTGTCTAATTTGTGTGCCTGTGACCATATGTGTTGTGTGGTTAGTGTTTGTGTGTTCTTATATTATTATTATTATTTTAGTAGTTAGTGATGGCTCTTTTGTCTCTCCATGCAGGTGTTGCTGTGTGTGTGTGTGTGTGTGTGTGTGCACTGTCGATGGCTATAGCACTGTGTAAGGTTCCCTGCAGTGAACATGATCGATAGGATGACTGTAGCAGATACAGTAGATCACTGAGATCTAAGGCTGTGGATATCTGTAAATGTATGATGTTAGTTCAACAGGTGCTTTGCCAAATTACTGGCAGTGCCTCCTTTAGAAGCAAAAGTGTACTTGTGGCAAGAAACACTGGCATCATTTGCAGAAAGCAGAATCACTTACAACAGAATCTTATCAATGTTCTTGTTTTACTATTGGCACAGCCAAGGTTGTGCTTATGCAGAGGTGGCACAGTGCAAAAACGCAATTTAACGTAATGTAATGCCATATAATCCTGTTCTTTTCAATTGGGGCAGGATGAATATGTCATAAGTAGGAAGAAAACAGTCTCTAGAGGACAGGTGAGGAAAGGCAGATATAGAACAAAGATGTTAGAAACACATGGCACACACACTAAAGAGAGAAGGTGGGAAAGGAAGAGGAGGAGGATGCAGATGAATGCACGGCAGGGACAAGCAGGCAGAAAGAAGTACCAAAATTGCACTGCATAAAAACAACCTTTTCATTACCAAACCAAAACATTTAGCAAATTCCAAAAAATTAAATAGTGTGCTACGAAAATGCCCTGGCAAGTGTGTTAGTGTAAACGCTGGATTTGCATGTTGAGAGCTTAGATGCATTTGGGTTAATGTTTAACAATGATGTTTAATAATCATTGCAGTAGCCCTCTTCAACTTGTGAGAATAATGTTGGTGTGTGTGTGTGTGTGTGTGTGTGTGTGTGTGTGTGTGTGTGTGTGTGTGTGTGTGTGTGTGTGTGTGTATGTGTGTAGTTTGCACAGGGCGAGTACTCCAGTGGGTTTGACCTGAATGTGATGCCGGTTTGGAGCAATAACATCACCGGTGATGGAGTAGTGGTCAGCATCATCGATGATGGTGAGTCTAACCTTCACTGCAACACACATGCTCACGCTCACTTATTTTTAGACTGATTGGATCTTAAATAGGTACACAATGTTGATACATTTAGGCATTTAGCAGATGCTTTTATCCAAAGCGACTTCCAAATAAGAGCTTTACATAAAGTGCATAAAACCATGATCGAAAACAACATGATGTTTTATCAAACTTGTAAGGGCTGGTGATGAATCACAAGTGCTATAGGTAAGTACATCGCTTCTAATGAAAGTGTCTAAAAGAGCATTAAATCTAAGAACAGATTATTTTATTTTACTAAACCTATCCTAGATTAAGACCCTGGTGTGATTAGCCAGTAGCAGCAAAAATGACTGTACCTACGACACACTGTAAAACAACAACTAGCTTACTTGCACAGAAGACAAGGCGACCTGAAGTTCAGTCCACAAGGAAACTAAGCACTTTTTTGGAAGCCCCCCAAAAAAGAACATTTTGGAATATTTACACACACAGAATATTAGTTTGTAACAGAACTCATGCCTGGGTTCTTTCTGGGTGTGTACTAGTTGGTAGTTTCATTTTAACCATGCCATTTTCTGCTTAATACAATAAGACCAGGAGCAGACATCTTAACTATTTGAAAAAATAAATGTATTTTTTATACAATGAAAATTGTATAATGCAATTGTCTTCTGTGCAATAGTATGGTGCAGGCTGTGGTGTGCACTTTCCAAAAAAGATTTTAGATTGGCAAAGTTTGGTGTGATGAAGCTGAATTCTGGCTCTCAGCGGAGAGGGTAAATGATTTGGTTAGTGCCCACCCCCTCCACCTCCATCACCTCTCCACCGCCACCACTAGTGTCATCTTCGTCTCAGTCACGCCACAATGAGAATTCATTTCTCTCTGATTGCTGGGATATCTGGCAACAAGGGAAATGAGAGAGCGGCATCTTATGGGCTCATTCATCAAGAACTAATTGAAGCCCCACTAGTCTCAAGTGCTGATAGAGCTGGAGTAGAGTTGGAGTGTGCTGTTTTTGTATGTGTGTGCTAAAGTGACACCTTTTTTTGCATCCAAGTGGCTCTGACTCTGCAGTATGTGTGTGAAAGTGAACTCGGAAAAGATGTCCTATCAAAGTGTCATTATTCTGAGAAATGGCATATTGGTGTGTGTGTGTGTGTGTGTGTGTGTTTTCTGTCCACTTGCATCCATCCATGTCTATCTGCTTGTGTTGATTCTTACTTCACTGTGTGTTTTTGATAAAAGATGCTGCTATTATGGTGGACTGCTGGTGACAGAAGGCCTTCTCTTTGCTCTGCAGACAGCTACTCTGTGTGTGTGTGTGTGTGTGTGTGTGTACGGATGACGAGGTGTGGAGGGTGGATACAGAATGAGCAAGCAAGCAAGAGAGAGAGAAAGAGAAAGAAATTAAATAGAGGAAGGATATAGAGGGAAATGTCAGGAGAAAGCAAGAGCAAAAAGGATTCAGAGAGGGGGCGAGTGTGTGTGTGTGTTAATGTATTTGTGTGTGTGTGTGTGTGTGTGTGTGTGTGTGTGTGTTAATGTATTTGTGTGTGCATGTACGTGTGTGTGTGTGTGTGTGAGAGACAGAGTATTAGACTTGCACCACTGAATCTCCTCTCCTCTGAGGCTATTGTACTCTGCTCCACCTCTCTGTATTGATTCCACCGGGCTAGAGCTCCCTCACTCTTTCTATTCCTCTCTTTCGTTCTCTTTCTGTCCGTTTCTTGGTCTTTCCGCTTCTTTTTTCCTGTTCCCTCTTTGTTAACTACGAGGTGACTTCTTCTTCCTTTAGCAACCTTTTTTTCCCCCTTTTCTGTCTTTCTCCCTCCCCCTCCCCTCTCAGCCAGTCTGCCTCTCACAGCTGAAGGATCATGTACATGCTCACCTTTAGCCACCTTTCAATCGATGCCCATTGATTTTTATATCACAATGAAATAAATTATCTTTCTTTGAGTTAAAGCGCCCCCCCCCCCTCCACCATCCTTCCCATTCCCCATCCTTCAATCCAATCCCTCTGTTTTAGAGGTAATGTAGTTGGTATCAAAGGCTGGTCCTCTAAAAGCATTGAATCACATTCACTGTACACACTTAAATTTGTATGCCTGTGTTTGGATTTGCTTCACATTCTACTCTTTCAGACTATTCTCTCGAATTAAATATATTTGCTTTAGATTTCATATTTTCGGTTATGCTAAAAACTGTTTTTATTTGTTATTTTTGTTTTATTTTATTTAGTCAGTTGTGTAAGTGTCAAAGAAAACAGTTTGGTTTAGCAGGATTTCATGCAGTGTTCTTGCAATCTAAGCTCCTCAGTTATGACACATTAGAGACATTAGTAGAGAGAATGTTTCCCCAGGGACTAGGATCCTTTGGAGGAACTCAGGGACCAGGGTCTAAATGAAGTTCAGGGAGCATTATATTACCACCCGCAAAGTCGCTGCTCTGGTAGTACTTTTCAAAAGCACAGGAACTTTGGGGGTGGTGCTTGCAGTGCTGAACATTTCTAATTGGTAGACTTTTTAAGCCACCGTTTTTAAATATCTGCAGCCGCGGTTTGTTTTTTTGTTAATTGTGCTTAAACACAGTGGAGTAATAGAAGAAAGCATACGACAGATGGAGGGACAACAAGTCCAGGCCTTATTGAGCTCCTCCATGCTGACTGCAGTGTTACACACATAATGAAGCCAGTCCATTGCTTTATATGGTGTCATCATTGTTGTTATTGTTATTTAGTACAGTTTATTAGGTAGCATAATTTCAACCAAACCCACCCGTGCACACAGTCGGGACACCTAGACCAATTGTGCACACTACAAGGCTCACAGTAATCACATTAGCTGCATAACAACATATGAAGCAGAGCTGCATTGATTAGTTGATTTAATTGATTAGTTGACAAGGGCAGTGCCAAAAATGTGATAGCTTATGGTTCTCAAAGGTGAGAATGTGTCACTTTTGTTGGGCTTACATTATAGTAAACTGACTGTCTTTGTACTGTGGGTCAGACAAAACAAGACAATTGATGCCGTCACCTTGGGCTCTGAGATATTGTGACAGGCTTTTATCACTGTATTCTAATGTTTTATAGACCAAACGATTCATCTAGAAAATTAACAGCAACAAGGTGCCTGCTCCTGGGATGCTACAGTTACCTCCCTTCATGGTGCAAGAAACTCTACATTAAGGCACCTAGAATTCTCTGAGACCATATATGGCATTTGGGGGGTCTGTCTGTATGTAACAGAGCCTGTACGTGCAGATCACTATGAAGCAGGTGATATTTGTAATGTTGGATAAATGCCACCTTTCTTGTCAGCATGGGCAGTTCATTCATACGGAAATATTTAGAACTCCTATGCATGCTTTCCTAAAAGAGACTGTAGGATCCTTTCATAGCAGGAATTAAAGACAACTCCAGTATATATCAATATAAACAGTATTCATTAGGCTGCTGTCCACTGATTATGACCAGTGAGTGGGTTAAAGATATAGATTCATCAGGGGAATGGCATCCACCCTCCACCTTGTCCCATGACAGCACTACAATATCTTTGTCACGCTGCTATCAACACCGGCCTCCATCCCTCCTGGCTGAGCAGCCCAAAAGCACTCCAATATTGATCTGTGCTTACGCCATTGTCATTATATGTCATTGGTACACAGAGAGACACAGGACACAAATTAGACTTTGGAAGGGAATAAAAGGATGGATGGATGGAGGGGAAGAGAAAGAAAGGAGAGAGGATATACACAAAGAAGACTGAACAGTGTCAGAGATAATTGAATGAGCTCAATGAGTAGAGATTCCTATAATGAAGAAAGAGCATGGAAATGCTCCCTTTTAAATATGCTGTCTTATTCTCACTATAGTAGATGTAAACATTGTACAATTTCCTTTTTTTGTGTCTCCCGAATTACAGTAAGTTCAAGATGGTGGGATTTTGTAGTTGTACCTTGAAAAGTCATCCACTGAGGGAATAATGTGAGCCCAAATAGACGCAGAGCGGTATTTATGTAGCCATCCTGTATGTATTTATCTGTTGATGTAAGAGGTGTGATAAAACATTTTATGGCAGATTATGAAGGCTTACGTAGCTGCTGTAAGAGGTCGAGCTGTATTTTTGAGATTCCACAGCCTGAGCTGATTGACTTAATGAGGTGTGTCCATACAGCAAGAAAAGCATTTAAACTACTGTCTGCTCATGCTGTGTGTCACAGTTGTACTGAGCATGTCAGTGTCCTACAAAAACCATGCAATTCCAAAAAGTCAATTTGGAAAGTGATGTGTATTTTCAGAACTGTAATGTACATTTTTAATTGGTTTCTTGGTCAGGGTATTATAATCCAAGGTGTTATGATACAGTACATGGTCTGCACCGGAGGTCCTGTCATCTGAAGGCTTCTCTGAACATAAACATTAGACTTATTGATTTTATAAAACACCACAAACAACAATGCATCTAAAAGAAGCAAACCAAATTTTTGTTAAAGAACAGCTTTGGCTTTTCATTGATTGATACTCAATCAACTGATATTGTATGCTACTGGTATGCTAGCGATCTGTAGTGTGTTAACTGAGAGTTAGCTTATACTTTAGTGACTTCTATCATATTGCTTAGCATCTGTATTTTTCCCATGCAGCTTAAACAAAACAGGCCATAATTTCCCTAATCACTAATCACTGTTTGAAAAAGTGTTACACACACACACACACACACACACACACACACACACACACACACACGGCTGCTGTTGAGGTGCTCCTTTGCACAAAATAATAAGAGCGTGATTATCATGATTATCTTTCACCACCAAGCAACAAAGTCCTTGACAAGTAGCTAAACAAAGTGGTCACCAAGCAACACCAAATTATCTATATATGAGTGTAATTTTTGGTTATTAAAATTAATATTTATTTGACAAGTTCTTTGAATGTGGCTAAAAGGCTGGCGTTTTCAACAGAGAGAGCCAAGGTTGGTAACTGTGTAATAAGATAAACCTCCTCTTTACAGTTTATGTGTCTCTGTATTTTTACATCAATGTCCATAAATGCTTGTGTTTGTATGCCCATGGTGTGTATGCATCCATGCATTAAGGCAGGCTCCTGGCTTAAGTCCAGAGACTGTCAGAAGTCTGTGTGTGCGTGTGTGGGGCTGTAGAAATGACACTGGCCAGCTATGTAAAAGTGTGTCTGACAGGGGGAGCGACGGAGTCAGCGCTTTTTTTCCCCCTCCCTTCTCGCCCCCCGCTGTTCAATCCATCCAGCTGCTGTCACCACAGGGGAGCAGACAATCTATCAAGGCATCGGGATGCATTCTCCTCACCTGCGCCGCGCCTTTAATGAACAGCCAACATGATCCCGGCTGACAAGCAGGAAATGGATGTAATAAAGATTGTTTCTGCATGCTCTTTGCATCCCTGATAAATCACCTCGCTGTGCAACAGATACGGGAGCCACATGGAAATTTGATTTCACATGGCAAGGGGGAGAAAGAAGAGAGTAGTGGGGGGGAAAAAAGAGAGCTGCTAGTGGCAGGGTCACTCTATTTTATTCCCCTTTTTTCTCCAGTGGAGCGTTGGAGCAAGGTGTGTGGGGGTTGAATGTTTTTTTCTTCTTTTTTTCTTACTTATCCCACCAATGCTCTGTTAAGCCTGGAACATGCCTCTGTGCCTGTAAGTCTATAAACTAACAACAGATGACGTGTGGGGATGCTCACATAGGTGTCTGTCATCGTACTTGGACGTAACGATGTGTGCACTAGGGGGCAGGGCTGCATTTACCAAAACCAGATGACAGAGGAAATAAAGAAGAAACCTGAGGGTGGAAACATATTTTCATAGGGAAAAAATAACTAAATAAAAATCAATCGAAAAATAAGCTAATTAGAACTCCTCAGTGTCTCTGGGTATCCTTCACTGCCGAACCAAACAGAACTAGATGTACAGGACCACAATTATAAACAATGTGTAGAGTTTGGAAGTGTGCACAAGGGTCCTCTGGGAACCTCTGCAAGCTACAATTACCCAGAAACCCCTTCTGTGTTTAGGAGTATCTTCATAGAAAAATGTGTCCGCCTGTCCACTTCAGTATTCTCAATGTCGCCATACTGTACGCACTCGCCTCTGCAATCCATTCACACGCTGCAAACTTTTGGACAATTCGCTTTCTCCATAAAGGGCTGCTGGACTCTGGAACAGCAACTGAAATCAAACTAATTCCAGGTATAAAATCGTTTACAAAAAAGGTTAAGTGCTGGCTAAGAGCAGACCAGTGCTCCACCCATTTTTAGCAAATTATGCTCTTGGTGTATGTGTATTTTATTGTATTTCTATATTTAGTTTATTGTTGCTTTGTGATACCGATAACTGTATATTCAATTACACTGTACATGTAAAAGCCCAGCGAGGGGCAAGAGTTTAACATTAGCAATAGCTATAAACACTCATCAGTATCACGCTATGTGTTGGAACTATGTTAAATTGCATTGTCCTTATCAAATATATTCACATCTCCTTTTTATAAAGTCCTGTATGTCTGTAATCATGTCCTTTTTAAAGTGTTTTCTTAAGGAAAGGAAGATATGCCTGTGAAGTATGAGTAGTTCACCCTCTCTCCTGGCTGTTCATCATTTCTATGATTATCACATTTGCTCTAATTAAGCTAATGTTAGGTTCATGAGTTGGTTGAAAAATCCAAAATTCCATCTTCCGCAGATTTTTCTAATGTTTTAAAATGACAAAATTGCAACAGTTGTATTGAATATGTACTTGATGGCTACACACACATGACATTGTGCAAAAAGACTGGCTAAACCACTGCAAAAAGACAGTATCCTCACAAGTTGATTATCTATGTAGAAGAAATTAAGAATCTTTCTACATGAAGGGCATTGCAGTGTAGAGCTAGTTTTATAGATCGGACTGTTATTTAACATAACACTGTTTAGCTGCTTAACTTACATGCTACATATACAATACAAGTTAGTTAGCAGGACACTTACATTAGAGCAGATAAACACACTGAATATTTCATTTTTTACACTTTTACATTTGTGTTTTTGGTTTTGGAAAGGCTTAAAACAGACAAAAGCTAAACATGACTTAAGATGGAGAGTTTTCCACTTACACCAATATAACCTACAGGAGGAATCTTTAACCTGTCTCTCTCCACCCCCAGCAAACTGAGAAAACAGGACATCACATTAGCATGAAGGCCTATACCTTCACTCAAAGACACACTATTAGACCAAACAACACATCACACTAGCAAGCATTCACCCACAGGGCCTGCAGTCCAAACCCACTGTAGCAGTCACCTTACCAGAAAGGCATTCATATTTTAGAGTATAGGGACAGCGAGAGAAATGACTAGGGCAAAGAAAAGAGAATAATGATTAGAGCTGGGGAGAAATAATAGTGGGGGAGCAGGAGAAATACATGGGGAATGGAATATAAGAGAATAAAGGGAGAGCCAGATTGAGATAGGGAGAGTGCGAGAGAGGAAAGAGTAAGATGGGGAGGGAGGGGGTGATGCAGATATGAGGGTGGGTGGGTAATTTATGATTTAATCTAATGCATTCTGGACCTGCTGTAAGTCACACAGACCTCAGCTGGGAAATCGAGGGAGGGAGAAATGGAGAAATCAAGAGAGAGACATTAACCTTTCTTTGAAGCAAGTGTGGAGCTGTTTTATCTGACCACCATCCACCCCAGTAACCTTTTCTCCTCTCCACCTCTACTTCCTGCTTCCCCCTGACTTTACCAACTGCTCCTCTAGGGCTGCGTTTCCCACGTGTGACATAATCATGATCAACTTGGGCTCCACTGAGTTAAATTAAGAATCTCAAAATAAAGGGAGGTCGATTTTGTCACAGATTTGTAAAAAATTCTGTTGAGTGAAGCTGGGCTTTTCTCACGTTGCCTTAAACACCTGATGATGGGTAGGTCTTTTGCACAGAAAGTGATGCATGCATGTGTGCCTACACTTCTGATGTGTTGGAAGGGCAGAAGACTAGGGTAGAAAATAGAAGCTCAGAAGAATCTCAAACTTCATCAACTAAATAAAGCTGAAAGAAAAAGCTGTCAGAAAATGGCCCACACTGCTTGACTAACAACTTATCCCTGGGAAGAGCAGAGTAAAGGCACAGAATATAGAAGCAAACTCAGTTGTTGCTGCTGGCATTTCAGGCTGTTTTTGTACTTGAAAATTTAAATAGGTTTGAGTTTATATTGAATTTTTTGGTTTGATTTTCTGAGATCACATGTGTCACGTAGTAATATCACTTTTTGGATCCTGCAAAGGGTGGAAAATATGGGGGGTGACTTTAACTGGACTTGACAGGGAGCCCCATAATATTCTGTGTTTGAGGGAAATATCACAAAGAATCAGTATCAATAATAATGCTGCCACAGGCATTGCTGCTGGCAATCTTGAAAGAATGTTCTCAGTTGCAGTATCGTTGATCACACAGTGTATCTGTGGTATAGTGTACTGATGAGTAAAGTATGACGTACTGTGCAGCCAATGTTCATTTTGCAGCAATCAACAGTCAGTATGAAAACAACAAATGTATGATGCTGTTCTCCCTTAACAGGCCCAATCCTCCAAATGTCAAATATCGTTGATATCGCTACCTTATCTATTGCACGTTATCAGGCCATATCATGGTTTAGTTATACTCCACACAATAACTGTGTTTACATTCTTTCATTTACTTTGTGATATAGAGTGTGGCATGTGTGGCTGCGCAGATACTTGCCTACTTACTAAGTTGTTTCACTGTTTCACCTAGTCTCTTTAATAGATAGAAGACTGCCTCCCTTGCTGTGTTATTTCATTCAGTGTGATCAAGAGGGACAGTCACAGCCAGGAGGTGGTTTGCAGTGGAGATGCTTTGCTAGATTTTACTGAAAATGAAAAGACATTCTTCCACTTCCTTAATGTTGTCTTCATAATCAACAATCTCCACCAGCATCAGAAACTTGCAGGAGAAAACACAAGCAGCCCATGCTAACCGATCACAGTTTTTACAGTCCCCACATGCTATCTCCGTACCTGCTTAAGCCTTGACGTGAAGTTACATTTTTGAGCCATAACAGCATAGAGCTGGCATCTGTTGGGTCTGAACACTAACAATTTGAAAATGAAAAATATCTGGTGGTGTGGTGTGGAGAAAGAAGTGATGTTACCAGACATCTGTAGCCCGCTCCTCTCTGCTTGAGGCTAGCGGCTGGAGGCTACACTAGCTGCTGCTAGCAAAACAAACCCAAATCTCTCACTGAACTGTTGGAAGGCAACTCAAGTTCCATTGTGGGTAATGTAGATTTTGACAAGGAAGAATAATGCATGGAATAAAACAGGCGATATCTCTTGTTCTGCTGCATCAATTTTGATCCTTTTTTAAATACACATACAAACATTGTAATATCGACAGTGTTATAGGAGTGTAATGCTTAGTCGGTGGAGTACTGTTAAGAAAATATTAGGAGTTAAAGGTGCAGTGTAAAAGTTATTTGAGTGAAGATGCAAGATCAGATACAAGACATTGAGCACCTCTGGGCGCCGCCAATTGCTGCTTGACTACAAAACCAAGGATACCTGGAAAGACGACAGACTACAAACAGATAAGAGGCTCAAATGCCATTCTCAAAGAAGAGACACATTTTTGAAAGAGGATGAAGAAGTTAATTGCAGAACACATAAAAGAGCACTGATAAACAGAAAATGGACACTGGTCACTGGACACTGATCAGGGAGCCCAGTTTCACTTGTGAAATCTGTGATGTCACAGCAAGTGTAAGACAGCAGTGCTATTGAAACAGCGCTTTTAACTGATCAGACATGTTTTCAGGAAAGCCTGTCCTTGGCAGTCACAGGATCCCCAGCGTAAAAAAACTGTCCATCTAGATACTTCCGGCGGGTGTTCTTGTCCAACAAAAGGGAGCCAATCGCTGCGCTCCAAAACACAGTGAACCAACGGAATCTGCAATTTAGAGAGATTCTCTGGTAGTGAGCTAGTACCACTATTGCGTCTGCATCAATAATCTCTCTCCAGAGAACCATTTGCCTGGATAAATATTGGTTTTGCATTGGCCCCTGTAATGGCACCCTGTGCAGGCTGCGGGCCCTGTAAGCGACGTTGTCTGTCACGCTGCTGGCAGGCTGGTGTGGGAGTCGTTGGCACATTGTGGGGTCTCTTCAACGCTCATTTGAATTCGCTCATTCCCAATCATGCCACTACACATAGTGACTACACACTTCCACACTCCACTCACACACTACTCCCACTACCTGTTTGGGCGCCGGTGCTCTCATTTGCATGAAATAAGATGGAAATGGAGCCCTTATTTATGCCAACAGAAATGGAGTGTGTTATTAAGGGCACTATTGTGCAAAAGAGACGGTGGCGGTAAGAATACATTACAGAGGCTATTTCTGGAGTGGCTCGAGTCACATAGAGGGTAATGCTTTACAGGTCCCTGATGACTTCTACAGTCTGGGCGCCAACACTGGATGAGCGGTGTGTGTATGTTTATGTGCATTTTATATGTGAATGTGTGTATTTTTGTTTATGCCAGTGTTTGATTATTTGTGTCTGTGTGCATTTATCTGCTGTTTGTGTGTGTGTGTCCGTATACTTGCTCATGCCTGGTGAATATGGGAGATGATCATTTGTATATTGCCTGGTGGTGGATGGCTTTCCTGTGATTGACAGGTCTCCATTCATACAGTCCTCATTGTAAGTCTGTTTGTGTTGTGTAGGCTGGGCAGGAGGGGCATTTCTGTCAGTCAGGCATTGATACAGTGGTTGAAAACATTCAGTGGGTCATTTCTGTTTTACAGGAGCTAAAATCGGGGGAGGAAAAAGGTCTGAAGGTAGTTGTTGCCCATTATTTTATTCTACTTATTTGTACACCGAAATGGTGGCTGTTGTTTGTGAGGTGCTATAAAGGTTTAAGAAAATCTGAAGAAAATGTGCTTAGCCTGCAGTGGCAGCATCTTCAGATATTGTTTAGAATTTGTTTAGAAAGTTTAGAAATTTCACATTTCTACTGGGGCTGAATACAAGGAATTGAGATCAACTATTGGATGTTTCCCTCCAGACCAGAATGAGTTGTAATAAATTTGGTGATCCTTTAATTTCCCATTCTAGTTGCCATCAGGTCAATATTTTCATTTGTTCAGTACTTTGGTATATGGCCAACATGTAAATGTAATGGTGATCCCATCAGCTTCAGCTGTAATTTGTATTTAGTGCTAATTAGGATGCTAACATACTAATTAAAATTGTAAACATATGTGTTAACCATCAGCAGGCTAGCATTATCATTGTGAGCATGTTAGTATTTACTTCAAAGCTCTGTTGTGTCTAAGTACAGCCTCACAGAACCGCTCGTGTGACTGTAGACTCTTCTTGTTAGAATAAGTGTGAATGAAGCAGAATCTCTAAATCTGTAAACAAAGACTATGCAGGCTGTCTTAATGAGATATGCAAGATAGAGGCTCCATTCCTAAATCATAGTGCAGGGCAGCATTCAACAGGTTGAGCATTGCTTGCACAGAATGTCACAGTGCTCCCGTTCCTCAAACCATCCAAATAATACTGCAACATGGATGTATTAGATGGATTTTTCTTATCACACAAAGTCTGGATCAGGAACTTTGAATCGCCGCCCACATCTGAGTTTTTCACCGATTCACATGGTTATTATAATACAAAACAAAGTGAAAATTAAATGGAAATTCAGTGTGATTATCAGGAGAACTCCATGCTGTAATAACCTTGGGTCAGCACTGTAAAGTGGGCCATACAGTAAACACTGCTGAAAAACAGAGGATCAGACAGCGAAGATAGTGCATTTCTTTTTTTTCTTTTAGAGAAATTGTTGTTCTAACTATATAACATCAAAAATGTAATTAAATAATTCTAGGAAAAGGATGATATTCCCAGGAAGTTTCAGCTCATGGGAGAACCTTCAACCCTAATTTTGACCCATTTTGATATTTGCAAATCTCTTCTCTTCCTTACTCCTAACTGCAGTGTTGTCTATGCCGTGGTAGTTTTTATGTTTTGGGAAAATAGACCCTCATTTTCTTGTCTCCTTTTAGTCACCCCAGTGGACAGCTCGCCCTTTCTCTGACCTGACCCCAATGACCTTTTACACCCAGCCCAAACCTGAACCTGCTCTACCACTAACCCTTGATTGGCCCCTGGGTGACCCCGTGACCTTTGACCCCATCAGGCCTTGTGTTCCCAGGCTGCCTCTGTGGAGAGAGACCATGCTGGGTAAATATTATGAGCTGCTCAATTTGGGTGATCCCTGCAGCGGCGCCATGTCACAAACAAAGGAGAGCATGAAAAAACTGTGAAAGCTGTAATTGTAAAATCTGTAATCTTGAAAAAAAAAATGTAATGATTTTCTTGTTCTGCTGTTTGTTTTTGCATTGCATTGGTTGTTTAGAGATCAGGTCTATTTGGCTATGGATATAGTATCTTATTTAGCAGCTTGTAGTGTGGGTGTCTGATGATGGAGTGTCTTGTTTGTGAAGGCACTACCTTTTTTTTTTCAGTTTGTTTTTTTACATGCCTTGTAATGGAGTTTATTAGCATGTGAGTAGCAGCCTGGGAGCGTGTCTCATTTGTCCTCCTGAAGGGTGGCCATTTTGAAAACTGGATGTTAAAACAAGAAGAGGAAAAAAAGTTGCCCATTAACTGGAAATCCCCCCCTCCCAGGGCTAAATTGGTGTAAATAGTATTGTTCCCCTCTCTGTCAAAGATATATGGAATGTCGTTTCACTGATGGCTTCAGTAAATGCTCCAGCCAGGCAGGCGTATAGATATAACAGATCTGCTCCAACACTGCATCTAACCACTGGGCTGTGTAACTGGCCCTATACTGCATTTGTCATGTGATGTGCGTGTGTGTGTGTGTGGGGGGGGCATGTGCATGTAGGTATGTGTGCTTATTCACAAG
Source organism: Nannoperca australis (assembly GCA_036023655.1). Taxonomy (NCBI): domain Eukaryota; kingdom Metazoa; phylum Chordata; class Actinopteri; order Centrarchiformes; family Percichthyidae; genus Nannoperca; species Nannoperca australis. The sequence goes on from JAVQJD010057374.1 coordinate 19,810, forward strand.
CATTTAGTAGATGGAAACAAAGCAATTGAAGCAAATAGAGAGAGAAAGGAGAAAGAGGGGAAAGAAAGGACGGCGAGATGGAGAGCAGAGAGAGCTGTTGTCGGGAAAATACACATCAAATAAGCTAATGTCAAGGCCAGTGTGGTACCATAACTTCTCGATTCAACGAGAGGTCAAACTGGGGTCAAGCTCTATTGATTTCTTTCCAGGCTTTGTGGCAGTATTTCTTTCTACTAATAGCAAGTGGAGGCCTTCACCAGCAGTGGATGTGATCTCTCTGTAACACGTAGAAGAGAACTATTCCTGGATTGATATTGAAACTGTCTCCCTTACATCTTAATGTAAAGAAAAACAAACGCTCTGATGGGAGAAAAAGTGTTATATGTACTTGCTGTAAGACAACAGATAAGAATTTGAATGCATGAATTAGTTTGCATCTGTTTATCTCTGTATATTTGGCAGGTTTGTTTTTTTCTATATGTTTGTATGTGTACGCTTATCATTTTGCATGTATACTGCATGAGTGTGTGTGTGTTCACTCACATATCAGTGTGTGCCTGTGTTCGCTGGCGGGCAGTGATGGATCGCAGCAGTTCCCTGTTTACCTAGCCTCATGATTTCCTGTGCGTGCATGTAACAAGTGGAGTTTGGCAGGATTAATGAGCACACAGCTTGCTGAATGGGTGTTTGGCTCCACGAAGTGCTCCATCATGGCCTGATGCTGCTACCATATCCCTCATACACACACACATACACACACACACACACACACACACACCATGCACTCTGCAACTCACCACTTACCCCTGCTCTTAATTACACATGCTTAGCCAAGTCCCATTAAGCAAGCCCCCCCATGCTAAACAATGTTAAAACATCCACATTTCTCATAGAGTGCAGTGTTTAAATATAGTCTCCATGCTGCAGCGTGTAGGAGGTAAATCGTTCTAATACGTTTGCTCCAGAGAGACGCAAAGGAAGAGACAGTGATGCTCGATAGAAAGTTGGCAAGTTGGCTGGCAAATATATGTTAATTAATGTCATGCTTCAGTTATTGTTATGCTAGTTTGCATGTGTGTAGATTGAGGGGTTATGAACTAGTACTAGGGGTACTAGTCTTAACTATGGGGAGTAGTACGTACAGTACAGTTGTACAATGTGTTCTGTAGCTCGGGTGCAGCTTTAAGGTATCATCATCAAGGTATCTTGATTTGAGCTAGGAGACTACTCATGGTTACTGAGCAGGGAAGGTGTGATAAAAAGATAAGATCAAGTTTCATTATGGGAATTATTTGATCCAGTGTTTTTGTAGCTTAACCCATACTAGTAACTTAAGTGCAACACACAGTGGTTGCATTGTGACGTATCAGTTGACACCTGTAGCCCAAGCTGGACACTCATCGGAGATTATGCGATGAAAGAACACATGATGATAATAAGACAGTGACATATATTGAAACTATTTCAAGAAGCTGCTGGTGTGTGGGCTTACAGGATATAGTAAATAAGGGGTGCTGGTGCTTTGACACATGTCATGCATCAGACTGACTATTATTCTTTGTGTCTTGCAAGTCCGGCAACTTGATAGAAGTGCACTACCAACACACTGCAGTACTCTTAACATTCCAAAATGGTCTCTTTATAAATTACTTTCTGGCTCTAAGCTAGTTGTGACTATTCTTTTCTGTGTTAACTACCCTGCTTGTTTATTAGCAGTCTAACAATGTCAAAGCTGTTTGTTTTGGTTAAATGAGCCCTTTCTGACACTGTAGCTTTGTACTTTGTGATGCTTTTGTAGTAGAAACTATGTCAGGACTAATGAGAAAACAGTTAACTGTATCAGCTACATTCAGCCACACACCCAGTGGTTAATGGTTAATCACTGTTAATGATATAGTATAATATTGTAGTTTATTAGTCAGACATCATCTGTGTTGCACTAGTAAAGATCCCTCATACCAACCCTTCTAAGTTCTCAGGGTTATTCACTTTATTATTTAAGTGTTGCAGGGGTCTCACCATCCTGAAGCCTGCAGCTGGATACATAATAAACTGAATGTATAAGATGCAAATTCTCATTCCCTTGTGTGTGTGTGTGTGTGTGTGTGTGTGTGTGTGTGTGTGTGTGTGTGTGTGTGTGATAGGATTTAACTGAAAATTAAGTGTGTTTGTGTGTGTGTGCTTCATAAGGCATGTTTTGTGTACAAATATGTGTGCACATTAGTTTCTGTGTATGCCAGTGTGTGTTCTTTGGCACGTGCATCACAGGGTTTGCAGAGGAGTACTCTTATTCTGTTTGTATGTGTTTTCTTGTGTGTGTGTATGTGTGTGTGGCCAGAAAGGGGGCTGGTAGAAAGGAGGACAGAAGGGTAGAGCAGAAATCAAATCACTTAATTGCTGCATTTTTCATCTCCATCTTTTGTTTTATGGCGGCTGAGGGCCGGCGAACGACTCTGGCTGTGATTCATGGACGTTAGGGAGACCCGTGAGCAGCGCCATCCCTCATCGGCACCCAGCCGCCCACGTAACCAAAGCACCCACACAATTACTGGGATGAATATGACTTGGTTTTTTTTGTTGTTGTTTGTTTTGTTTTTTTCATTCTTTTACTTTGCTACCTTCATCTGGTTTTAGTGGGAATGGGGCGGTGCTTAATGCAGCTGCTGAGCTGTCAGATATAAACAATTTACCGTTTCAGGTTCTGCACCATCCCTTATGAGCGCTGAGCCCACTGAGACTGGGAGAGAGCAGATACAGACAGAAAGGCATGCATGGAGAGAAGGAGAGGGAGATCCTGATAAGGAAGAGATAAATATAGGAAGTGGAGACGAGGGATATGTTCATAGATTCCGCGAGGAGATGTAGTGGAGTGGAGGATATCAAAATGGAAAGAGGGGGTGGAGATGTTGTGAAAGTGGAAGGAACAGAAAGGTACAGGAAGTAAGTAGGAGATGCTAAGAGATATTACATGTCTGAGAAAGAGACATAGATGAAAAGGAGGTGGATAAGAAGAAGGAGGCCAGAGAGTGGGAGGGTGTGTGTGAGAGAGAATGAGAGCAGCGCCAGAAGAAAAGATAAGGCAGAAAGGCAGAGAGTAAGGAGATAGAGGGAGGGGCGAAATCATAGAGAGAAGCTTTGTAGTATCATGTTGGGTGTGACATGTCAATACTGTACCTCCCTCCTGGTTTTTCTTTGTAGCTTTGATACACACAAGACCGTTTTAATTCACGATACAAAGGCATTGCATATCATCAAACAGTTTTTGAGTTTTCTTCGGACCAATACTGGATTTTTCAAACTGATTGCAATATTTGAGTTTAAAAGATCTGATAATAATATACTGGCTGGTGATTGTTTTTTCAACATTAATGTATTATAAGCATCACTATAAGGATCCCAATATTTGGTTATTAAATAGTTTTGATGAAGATACTGAGCAGATTTATGTTTATATAGAAGTATATTTGTGATCATTGTAAGATTACATCGCAATATATGGGTCGGGCTCTGTAGTTTTCCACAAAGTGCAAATCAGTCAATCACTGAAACCTTTTCTCCTAGTCCATTAAGTATTACATTTTTATATTTCACATTTTAATGGATAAGTAAGTACTTTATTTAACTGTGCAATGATTTGTAACATTATAGGTCCTTTTTTCTTTGAATGTAGCCTTCTGTTCCCGAAGTTGGAGAATCCAACGGCTGGATCCTTTGTGGCCCAACCTATCCTAAGATTCATTTTCACGTGGGAGAACATGGCGTCCCAAAATGTACCATCAAGCAAGATTACATTTTTAAATATAAGTTTTGAGTTTGAACTCACTCGAATAGCTAACAATGTTAAAAAAACAACGGGCCTTAAAAACCTAAAATCTCAACTGCAGCAGTTGAGGTTGCTAGGCGACAGGAGTGGCACTTTTTGACGCTGTTGTAGCAAATGTCTCATTCAACAACACTTGGTTTGAACATCGTTAGAAGGATGCAGCGCCTGAATTGAGGCACAGCTAGTGTGACAGTGAGCCAGCATGCACAGTACTAGGAGCCTGAAACTCAAGCAGCTAAATGAAATGCAGCCATCATTTGTTTCTTGATTTTGTTTCTGTGCTTTTCCTACTAACATGTCAAAATGTTGTCTGTGGAAAAAGCCTGTCACAGATGACTGATCATATCAAGAAGGCCTCTCTAAATTAACATACATACAGCATGCTAAAAAAAAGTATCTGAAAGGGGCTAGGACTGTGTGACCCATCTTTTTTTTTTTGTCTTTTGGCTCCTGGTCAGCATCTACAATCATTGGCAGTTTGCCTTGTCTCCTTCCATTGTTATACAGCACTTGTCAATAGTCCCATATTATGGATCGTTATCTGATTGGTGACTATGGCTGTTGAACAAGGTTCCGTTTTGCTCTGTATCCACTAGTTGCCCAAAATTCGGCCATCAGCTCCAACAGATGGTGGCCATGTGCTAAAAATGTGTTTTGCATGAAGGGGAGATGTTATGGAAGAAAATTGCTGTTTATAATTGTATGCTTAGTGCAGTTGGTACTGCAGTTTTTGAATATGTAAACATTTTATAGTATATGGTATTTGAGTATTGAGTAAAAAATAATAGTATAATCTCAACACCAGCCCAAAATCATCAGTTTTACATTAAATATATCAACATAAAACCAGTAAACCCAACAGCCACTGCTGTCCAACATACACTCTCTATCTGTCTCACACACACACTAACGGTAAACACACAACGTTCATGGCACAGTATACACACAGGTGCACATAAACACACACAGAAGCTTTGATCACACACTTGGAAAAATAAACCTTCTCTGGCAGTGAGGTTGCCTCCCCACCGGGGCCTCACACACTGCGCTAAACACAGAGGAACCAACAAGAAAAAGAAGATGAAACAAAAGCTAAGCTTCAGACGTCACGTCCGCTCATCACTTTGTTTGTTTGTTTGTGTGTTTGTTTGCATCCCTCACAGCGGTGGACAGAAGTGGGTTAGAGCATACTGGGCGGAAGAAAGACTTTGTGCATGGCTGGGGATTTGTGATTATTATGTTTTGTGCATGAGTTGTCTGTTGTACCCACATCCATCTGGGAGTGACAGAGGAGGTGAGATGAATTGTGGGAGTTAGAAAAAATGGTGGTCAATCATGTGATGTCAAATATCAAAGAAAAACACTGTTACAGCTCTGACCTCTGATATTTCAGAAATGGACCCTAATTAGCCACATCTTTGCTCTTTTCTCCCTCAGTAACCATAGTTCTGTAATACATTATCATCATTTACATTTACTGTCCTAAACAATCAGTGATGGGTATGTTTTTTTGTATACTTTAATAGTAAAAGCAACTTTGGCTTATTTGAAATAGATAGATGAATAGCTGAGTATTTAACATAGACAAACACAATGGATGAACAAAGAAAAGAGAACCACCTAGAGAAAGTCAAACTCCATAAGTATAAAATCCAAGGAGAGACATGTTGGTACAAAAACAAATGCTGTTCAGAAACATCGCAGTAGTTACTGTTTAGCACCTAAAAAGTTGCTGATCAAGCCTTTTCTGCTGCCTTTAATGAATAAATTAAGCTTTAGTCTCAGACAAAGATTCACCTCCATCTAGTGCATTTTGAAAAAGGTAAAGCTTAAAAGCCACAGAAAATCTATGACACAGAAACAACATCAGTTATATTTTCTTTAGTTCAAACCCCAAACAGGCTCCCATGTTATCCTGAAAACTAAAACAAACTACACTGATTTGATTTAAATGAATCCGCTCTAAGCTGCAGTCTCTCACAGTGCAAACACAACAAATGCAGACAGCTTGATGGGAGCTGTTTGCTCATTTTCTTACACATAACTTTTTACTTCTTTCATTACATAATGAGATATGCGCTAGTTTTTGTTTTGCTGGTTAAGCAAAGTAATGTAATTAAATGTGATCAGAGTCAGTCAGACTTCACTGATCCAGGATCTGCTTATAATGATCTATTTTAACTAAGGTGAGTAAAGTAACATATTTTAAGGTAATTAGATCTCACAATTTTACCAAGGCAGAGGCCGAAGGCAGCAGATGTTTGACAGCTCCTATAGTTTGTCGAACTCTATTTAAACCCACAAGGATGAGAGGAACTGTGAAGCAACACACATTTTTCACATCCTAAACAGGAGATGACACAAAGTATGCATTTCTCCACCAGAGAGACTAAAAGAAACAAACAAACAAAAGGACAACAGGGCAAAATCAAATGAAATAACAGCATTTTATGCTTTTTTCCTCCCAATTTTATTCTTTTTTGTTTTATTTTTTACCCGTTTCTTTTATGTGCTCTTGGGTTTCACTTGATTCATTTATCTATGAAACCCAGTCAACACATTTTGTTGATTATTTCAACACTGCACAATTGGCAGTCAGATAATAAAGCTAAAATTAAAGGTTGAATAGGTTAAAAGACAAAGTGTTTTGCATGTTTACCGGTATGTCAGTTTATATTATTGCCAACTTTTTTCTAAGGCGTCACAGATTGTTTTAGATTTTTATTCTATTTTTTCTATCTTCCAGCCAGTTGGGCTTTTTTCATTTTTTTATTCATTGATGTAGGGTATCAAAATGAACTTACACACACTTGAAACATGCTTTAGATAGGTAATTCATTACAGTGATAGGCTGAGACAAACACTGGTGTGCGGTTTGGATATGTGAGGTTTTTAATACATCAGCATTATACCTATATGTCATTCATCCACATCTATTATAACAAATACCATATATAATCATCTTTTCCTTTATATAGTATTTATAGATACAAGAATCAGAACAGAGCAGTCAGTTAATGAGGAAGACTTCAGTGCACCACTGGCCGCAGGGCACACAGTGAACAGTGTGTGTATGTGCACACGCACGTGTCTGTGTGTGCGTGTGGAGACTGTAGCCGGCTTTTAAATATTAATCTCAAGGTCAAAGGGAAGGAGCTTTTTGATATTCATGCAGGGTGCTGTACCCTGTGCCTGGTGCGGAAGCCCTACCCACGCTGCTGCTTCTCTCCCTGCCTCACTGGGTCATTATGTCTGCTACTGTTTCTCCTTTTCTTTCTCTGATGTGTTGGCACAATATTGAACCTGACTGTCTATGCACACAGACAGAGAACATATGCAGTCATTTAAAGGTGCTACATGCATTGTCACATTATAATGTTGGAAATCATTACCACGTTCAAGATTAGCAGCTTATACCCAAACAACATTTTGTGAAATGTCTGCTTGATGGCTTTTGACTGCAGGATTTCAGATTTTTCAGGGTTAGTTGAGAGTGAAAGTAATTCATGTTTTATACCACTTTGGTCATCCCCTTTAATTAAGAGAAAAAGGAAAGACATGAACAAATATTAGCCTCAGGAAGAGAAAGCATGGTTACATCGAAGTATCTTTAGGTTTTAGTGATACTCAAATCCATGCGACCTTACTCAATAGAGCTGGTATTGACTAAATACGACCGATGGACATTGGATACTATTTTTGAGTCTTTTAACCCTCGTCAAAAAATTGCAACAGTGCAGTTTTATAAACCTTATACTACAGTATTATTGGCACCATTGTTGCAAAGACAACCAGCATCACGGCTGCCACTAGCAGCCTGGCTACTGTCAAAAGCAAGACACATGCGTAAGGATCCTTATTTGAACTAGAAACCCAGACCTCAGTGCTATGATAAAAGCAGAGTAAAACATGTGGTAGTATTAATAAATATGCAGGTTTAGTTACTTGCTGATCTAGTAGAAAGAATGCCAGCTGAATGTCAGTTTGGAGCCCTCTCAAGTCCTGCAGCTCTCTCCATCTAGTGAATGAACATCCGAGGTTCACTCATGTTTTTCCTTGGTTTTATCACTCTCCTTCTTCGCCTTCTTTGCCTCCTCCGTCAACAGGGTTATTTTTCTTTTGTCAGATAGTGTTACCGCAGTTGCTATATGAGGATAGCTACCGGGGATAACAGAAGCACTATCCTCTTCCTGTTTTGATTGCTCAATGGTGGCAGAGAGAACTGCACAGTGAGAGCGAGGGAACCAATCTAAACACCAATGGTATCATTATTCTATAGCCATTGCATTGTGCAATCAACATTTACTTCTCAATAAGAAGTTAAGAGACAGAGACAAAGTTTTGCTAAAAACAATTAGTTGATTAGTTTCATGATATCAGTAGCCTAGATGGCTTGTGGAAGGACAACAAACAGCTAATTTTTATGAGGTCTGCCTTTTTTGGCTTTGTGCATGCCACCACGAAACTACAGGCCTCTTCATTTAGGTATCATAATGAGTATCAGGAGAGAAAAAATAGTAGTGGTCCATTTACAGTATAGGTGGTCTAGATTTTAAGAAGCGCTAATAGTGGCAATACTACCAGTAATGATAGCATCAGTAATGGTCTTATTTGTTTACAGTAAGTGTAATAAAGCATAGTAGTTAATAATACCGCAACTGTATGATGCTTGTTCCTGTGTTAAACTAAGCAAAGGAACATTAAACATTGTTTATTGCAGTATTTCATGCATTTCTTTGATGTCAGACAAACTGTGTGTATGTGGACATAGAGCTCAACAAATGATGATTTTAAGATTAGATTGTGAGCTTATTGTATTCTCTGCTGTATGCGTGTATCTTTCTAGATCTTCATCACAGCAGTCCTACACTGTATTTAAGTTTGGAGCTCCTGGGACTCCTCATTATTTAAGCCATTTATCATACTGGCCCTTTTGTCCCTTGTGGTTGAATATGAGCACACACACATGCATACTCACATCAGGGAGGGACGTTACACAAAGAAAAGGATAATTCAGGCTTCTTCCTCCATTGGTGAAGGGAGAAAACTAAACCTACAGTATACAGAATAAAGAAAGACAGAAGTGAACGGTGTACGTTATAGAAGAAGAATTGAATCAGAATACTGTATTGCACCGTCTCTACATCCCTTCAGTTTGGGGCTGCTGCACGGTCATGTTGTATAATGTAGAGGTTGATAAGGTTCAGTGTGAACATGGCAGACCGTGACTTAATGAGCAGCACGCCTATTTCTTCTAGAGTGAAACTGCTAATACATATAGTACATCATGCTCTCTTCAAAATGTATGCTCCTTTATGCATAGTAATATGGTTAGATGGTAGGTGGTGCTATTGTCAAATGCAGTCTGTCATTGTAAATACTTCTAAACCACCGACTAGTGGTAGTTTGGTGTTTTCAATAGAACCCTTTGCTTAAATCAGTTTCTTTGAAGTTTAAAAAAACAACAATAATTGATGTCAATTATTCTTTTTCATTAAACAAAATCAAAAAATATGGCATCAAAACTGTGTTTGTACATGAAAATGAAGAGGATTGGAAAAAAATGTCAGAAGGGCTTAAATAAAATCAGTTTGGGGAATCTGGGAAACACCTACATCTATTAATTACAACTTATTGGGGATTATCAACACAGGACTGTAAAATCTGACCAGTGGTAGTGAATAAGGATGTAAGGTGGTAGTGGTAAAGAATGAATCTTTGATACATTGAACTAGCTGCTGTAGCTACAACCTCTATCTATTTACTGAGGGATTCTCTGTTAGGGATGTTGTCAGGTCACAGGGTAATCTTGTGAAGCAGCTGAACAGTCAGTGGTGCTGTCAGGAAATGTTGGAAATCAGTCACTGGCATTGAATATTTATCTCATGTGATGGCATACCTTCAGTAACAAGAGTGGGCAGTTCTTTTTTTGTAATTCTGCTAACTATTAGGCCAAACCTTACCAGAGATAGAGTATTACATGTGTTCTTATAGCATATGTCTCCAGTAGGGCCTCAACAAATGTATCCAATATAGTTAGGCCTTACTTGAGGTAAATGAAAACATACTGCCTGCTTTCCTGTGGCCAAAATAGTTAAACATTTGGGGAAATATGCTGATTTGCTTTTATTCCCTGGGAGTTACAAGAGATGATTGACATCACGCTCATCATAATGTTTAGACCATAATTATGAGTAATCGAGTTAGAAAAAAATCTTCACGTCAGCATCCTAATTGTAATTCTAGGTCGGAGATATTCAGAAATCAATGATGATAACTCCCACTTTGTGAAAAGAACTAAGTGTCAACAAACCATGGGCAAAATGGCTGCAAGCTACCATAACTGGCAGTTACATCTAAATAAAATCCAATATTATACAATGGATTTAGCTCATTTAAAAGGAGCTATACACAGTTAGCCAGCGATGCCTGGAAACTTTATTATGACAAATCCAGGAAGTCACTGCACTTCGGCTATTGTTTGCCAAGAAACTGCAGCAGCATGTAAATCCCACTAAATCACACCCAAATTGTTGTTATAACGTTTCTGTTTGTGTACAGATAAAACACACAAGATACATGTTAATCAGTGAGGTGCTGGTACGTGCATTTTTTCACTCTTATTAGAGCTAAGCTATCTATGTCACCCTGCTTCCAGTCTTTATGCTAAGCTAGGCTAATTGCCTCCAGCTCAGTTTAACAACTTGAAGGTAGAATGCGATTTTTAACTTCCAGAAAGAAAGTATATTTCCCAAAATGCTGATATATTCCTTTGAGGTTGCAAAGTTTTACATTTAATTGTAATATAGCGTATGCTTATGATTGTGGAAGTTGTTTTCATTGTAAGTTGAGTAAAATTAAAGGTATGTTTTCTTGATAAAGGTATCTTAAAAAAAAAACACGTTATGACTCATCAGGGAAAAAGCACTCCCTGCATATTCATTGGGAAAAAATATCCCCATTACAGCAGTACCAGACCTCCCCTGGCTCTATATGCAGCCAAACAGACCTGTCAGCCGATGAAAAACTCAAATAGCCACAAGACTTGTTGTATGCTTGTGTAATCTCTTCTGTTAGACATCTTGGTCCGCATACATTTGTACAATATATTTATGCTTTCACATGCATGAAAGGCACAGCAGTGTCACCTTCATGTTTTACATCGGAGCCTGTCCTTTTCCGTTTTTCCTCAGTCCAAATATTTGGTCTGTCAGCACGGCCATGTCAGTAGATGTAGCTGTCTGTCACTGTGTTTTAACAGACTAACTCCTGGCTTTCCCCGTCAGTGTCAGAGTAACACCCCAGCTCTGATCCGAGCTGCACTCAGGTGTGTAACTGACTGCTCTGTTTCCCCATAATTACATTGTGAGCTTGACGCAGCCTCAGATGCCTGAGTGTGTGCTATCTGTGTGTGCATGCGAGTAAGTGTGTGTCTTTTCACCCCAGGCGGAAACATGTCATTTCCCGTGCTCCTGTCCTTCTGGTAGACAGATACAATATTAAGAGCCACAAATCTGAGTGTGAGTTGAGAGGAGACGTGGGGGTAGGGGTGGGGGGATGGGGAGGAGAAGGGAGGAAGAGTGGGGAGATGACAGTAATAATAGCATATAGACAATAGTCAGGGAGGGAGACAGCGATTGAGTGCAGTCGTACAAGTCGTGTCAAAAGACAGGATGTGAGACAAAAAGGATATCAGACGTAAATCTAGGTTTGAGAAGAGAGGACTTGAATACAGTATTGTCACAGCATCTTATCTCAGTGAATTTTCCTATCTCTGGTTTTTACTGCATGCTCAATTATACTGTATATATTCTTATCCCTTCATGATTTCCCATGGATTTCCCATTATTTTTCTTTGTACTGTTTAATGTTTGCTGTGGAACTCACAAATCTGTATGCAATACTGCAGTTTTAGTTCCTAAACCTCAATGGTCCATTATGTCATTATCAAGTCAGCAGGAGCAGCCATCCCTTTAGCCCATTGTTGTCGGGAGTTTAAAAGTGAATTTAGACTTTATTGGCTAATGTAACATAAGCAAAGGTGTAGATACATGATATAGTAAGTGACGCTAGCTCTGTTTAGTGGACAAATGGAGATTTTTGACTCTGGGCAAAGGATTACACTAGCCCCCCCATTTTGTACAATTATTACAAATAAATATACAGCTTAGAGTTGTTGTTGTTGTTTACCTCTTTAATGTGTTATTCTGTAGTAACAATATGCAACTTGTCCCCTAAAAATACATTAATATACATCTAATTTGCAACAATAAAGATATTTTGAGAGAAGCATAGTGTTTCCTTTAATATCTACTCATGACAACTAAAGCATGATTAATGTTTTAATAGTTATGGTAAGCCAACTCTTAGCATTTAGTTGAGGTTAGGGAAAAATCATTGTCTTGCTCAATATTGAAAAAGTCTCAAGACCTAACTTCTGCAATATGTAACTACACCACCATCCACCCTTAACACCACTTTACAACTTCTGTGGGCTACAAGAACAGTTTGTGGACTGGAAAAAACTTTGGCAGAAGTAAACCAGCCGCCATTTCTGCAGTATGGTCTCACTAGTAAACCCAAGTCTAACAATAAAAATGTATGTAAAGGATTTTACATTTATAATTGCTTTTGCAAAGAAGTAGATTCTGTAGAACGTGTTACAATATTGACATTGAAATTCAGGTTTGGTTAATTTTTAACAGATGGCTATACTTCTTATCACCTGCAAATCACCACAGTCACACATAAATACATGTGTATATATATAATAATAGTCTGATAAATCTGGTGGGAGATGGGAAATGAAATGCATCTCTGCAAGCAAGCCAGAGTCATAATCTGGATTTATACTTGACACAAGGTGTCTGAACATAGATACTTACAGTGCAGGTTTTGATTTATAGTTCAGTATTGTTATGGTTCAGTGATGTTGACCACTGCCGTATTGTGCTTTAATTGTATGCCCCATGTTGTAAATTTTGGTCTTACATGACTTTCACACTAGAGAACACACAAATGATTATGGGTAGCCTCCATGCAACATTTTTTTTGTTAGCAATGCAATGCATTACGATGTGCTGCTTTTAGCAGAACACATGGTTAACGGTCAGTTGGTGCCACAGTTATAATCGAAAAGGACTTTATTAATCCCCTAAGGCAAAATTAAAAAATAAATTGTTATACAGGTGAGGTCAGAAACCCTCAGGATATAACACTCCACAATAATTGTGTTTACATTGTTATAAACATCTATTTTGTGATATACTGTGGAATGATGATGCACAGTATGTCACAAAATGATGTATGTACCTGCAGAACTGGAGTTACTTCCAAGTATTTCACTTTGTCTCACCATGGATTACTAACTGTTTACATTCTGCCGTTCACTGTGATGGAGAGCGGTGATCATGGTGAGCAAAAGGTTCACAGTGGAAATTGTTTTGCTAGATAAAGCTGATCACTGAGGCTTTCTTTAAAAGAGTTCTCAACCAATTTAGCAATGCACTCCTATAATATTGTCACACTCACAATGGTCAGTTTATAAAAGGATCTATTGATGCAACAGAACCAGAGATATTGTCTTTTTTTTATTCCATGCATTCTTTCATTGCCAAAACTGCATTACCCACAATGCAACATGACCGCAAAAGGTTCCCCTTATTGTCATATTGACATACATATTGTCCTCACTATCTAACATGTACTTTCATCAGAAACTTGTAGCGTAGGGGACAATAGAAGCAGCCCACACCCATAATCTTACCAGCTATTGTCATCTCCATGTGGACCCATAGCTCTGACGTGTAGTTTCTTTTGTTGAGAAGGCACATGCCAGCTACATTGTGTGACCTACAGTTTGTCTTCAAATTCTGTAAGGATTCATTCAGTGATTTTTTTTAAATAAAATGCTGTCCAGAACATCCTGCTTAACAGAACGTGCTTTTGTCCTGAACTGCTAGAAACTGGCATGATATTTATAGAGCGACTCAGTCCACCTCTACTTCACCTGCAGAGTCAAAGCTTGCCTCCCCCCCTCTCCTCGCTCTGATATACTCACACACACACTCAGACGGTACCCCCTGACCACCCCCCTGCTGAGCCCTGAGCCCCACAGCACAGACAGATTTCTGTTCCATAGGTCACATCATATGGCTGGCACACTTGAGCCTTGTTGACAGCTTGTTGTTTACAGTATGTGCAGCCAGCGTGGGGCAGCCACCACCTATTGGGGGCCCAGCGGGAGGTGGATACGTCTATGTGTGTGTGTTACATGTGGGTTTTGCAGGGAGCGAGGAGGAGGCAGTGGCGGCAGAGGTGTAGTGGCGTTAGGGGGTTGATGTTGGCGGGGGGTCCAGGGGAGGTTGCTTAGCAGGGAGCCCCTGGCGTGAGGCCCAGCAGTCTTTGATGCTCTCCGCTTCTGAGAGAGAGAGAAAGAGGGGAGTAAAGGGGGAAAGAAAGACAGCGATGGGGACTGAAAGAGAAAAAGGTTACCTGTGGACCTTCAGTGCGGAGTGAGGTGGGGGTGTGGAGGAACGTTGATGGTAAGGGGAAGTGGGCTTTGATGTAATTCCAGGTTGGAGGAGAGCATAGATTACAAAGGGAGGAAAGGGGTAGCGGAAGGTCGGTGCAGAGGAGTGTGGATGAGTTGAGGATGGCCGGAGCTTGACTACAGCAACGCTGTCACCTTTTTGGAGGAGAAGGCTGGGAGCAGAAGCTGAGGATGTTGTAGCCATGATGTGGATAGGCTCGGGGAAATGTGTTAACCGTGCCTGTATTGATAGTGAAGCTGGGAGTCGGGTGGATGAAGTTTAAGAGATTCATCTTTTGCTGCTGCTCGCTGTGAATGTGAAAGTCTTTCATCTCTCTCCCATGTGTTTGCAGCAGGAGCATCAGGGAGTTTTACTCCCTCTGTGAGAGTGAGTGTGTGTACATCTGTGTACTGTGTGTGTGTATCAGGATGTGTGTTTATGAGTGCATATAGACACATTTCTGAGAGTGAACTCTCTGTGTGTATTCCGAACCAACAAAGGCAAGATCCTGCTGGGCTGCTGTGTATCCATAGATCAGAGGTTTGTGTATTTGTGTGTGTGTGCATGCCTCTCGCACAATCATCGGGACAACACACACAGGCATAACACCCGCTGGGCCTACCACTCCCTACAATACACCCGGGCTCCCACAATGCATCAGTATTTGAAAAAAGCTAAACATCCCGGGAGACTGTGTTCTAACAGCGAGGTCTCTCCTACCAGGAAGTGGCACGCCCCCCTGCTGAGACATAACTCCCACAATGCAGCGAGGTGGCTCCCATAGAGATGCACACAATGTGTTTGCTCCTAGTGGAGGCTGCTGCCATGCATCTGTCAGCCTGCTGCTAACAGAATTCATCTGTTGTTTCCTGCCCGAGTCGCTCCTTCCTTCCTCTCTGCTACTTTAACAAAGTGGTTTCATTCATGAACCAGCAGTTTAGGGTCACTGGATTGTGGTCGAGGGCTGACGGCGACAATAACAATACATCTAGTGGCCTTGTGTACATCAGAAAATGTTTTACAGCGACAAGGAATAACCCAAGGCAAGGTTGACACACCATGCAATTTCTCTGCACAGAGATCTCTGATCCTTTGGTCTGTTTGCAGTGGATGTAGAATGGGTTTAAACGCCTGAAAGCTTGCCACAGATCCTCTGTGTACTACTTTAAAGAAAGAGGAGTTGGTGATGTCCACAGAAATCTGTCATTGACCTGGTGTGAATAGGTGGAAACTCATCTTGACCTCAATGTAGATGACTGTGACTTATTTTGCTCAACTGCACTCCTCTCAGGTCTCCACTACAGCACACAATTATTTGTGAATAATAATTAGACAAGAGGAGATACTTGTTTCCATGAAAGATTTTGCTGGAGTGAATTATAGAGCTGTAGTGGCGAAATTTGGCAGGACATTTTTTAAAGCATTGAATAAAGTACCTGGACAATGAAATGGAATAAGAGCAGGTGTTAACCACTCTGTGGTCAAATTAGTCTGAATTGCTCAGTAGTGAGCTAGATTCTTCAGAATACAAGCCCTCTATTTATCTTTCCAGTCATCAATCTCATTCCTAAAAAGTAATTTGCTTATGTGATTAGGCCATTTTATTTCTGCAGTCAGAGATGTCACTGGTGCAGTACAACCGGATTTTTCCTTCATTCTTGAGATTTAAATTTAAAATGTGAAACTTGATGTTCAATGAGATTTACATTTTGAATGTGAAAGAGGGAGAGTATTAATGTGGCACTTTTCTCTAAGAGTCCATCGGCTCTGTGAGGCTGTGCATTGCAAAGAAACCAAAGTGTTCGATGGATTGAAGTTAAGGTTCAAAAACTGGTCCTGATCTTTAACAGCTGCGGTGAAGTAAATGTAATAATTGGCTGGAGAGTTGTTTCAAACTAAAAGTATTTGGCGACCTACAGAATCGTGTATCATGGTGTGAGCATCAAAGTGTTAAAGGAGCCCTGAGGAGCACTGATGCATATGTTGGTGCATTACCACCACCTGTTGATTAGTAGAATAATTGAAATTCCGCATGAGACAAACAAAATAGGGAGTCATCCTCTGGGGAACATTAATGTGTATGTACAAACATCTGTCGGTACAAATAGTTGTTGAGATATTTTAGTCTGAGCCAAAGTGGTGGACCCAGCAGACCAACCAACTTATCAACCACGTCTCTTACGTAACAAAAGAATCCCACATGCCACATCTAAAGGCACATTATTTTCTTAGTTCACTGTAAAAACATAGATGTTAGTTGTACATGTCTGCAACTTTAAGTGAAGGCAAAAAGAGGAACATAATTTTCAAGCACATTAGGTACAAGCCCATTGTCTACCTGTAGCATTTTTGTTAGCTGAAACTGGACAAGAAGGATGAGAAATAGTGGGGACAAATGCCATTTTAGAAATTAGATGTGGTCAGAAAAAAGGATATGACAGTGGTAATATGAAAGGCAAAAAGAAACAAAACAAACTGAAGGAGTTGTATAAATATAAAGATTAGTATAAATGAAAGAAAGTGCAGAGATTTTGTGAGAACACTATGATCTTACGTTTGTATTATAGAACATCAAAATGTATCTTACATTCTTTTGCCATGTTTTGGTCTTTCGTAGCCATTATAAATATACATGTATTTTCATTGGCTGTCTCTCCATGAGAACAATATACATGTCATCCTGCACAAACAATGCATTGGCTAATCAGTGACATGAGTACATATGATAAAGGTCACAGTTGCAGGCCTTAGTTACCATGTAAATAAAAGCTGACATTGAGATATTTCTATCATTTGGTTATTTTTTGTTTATCTGTATAATTTCTCTTTATACTTTTTATCCCATCCCATGTAGTAATTGTAGCACCAGTCTGCAGCCAATCACTGTAATTGTTAGAAAGCACAGGTTTACCCACATTCAGTCAATATCCAATCATCAGTGTTGAAATATGATACCTGTCAAACAAATGAGATGAACAAACAAATAAATTGGCAGAATACGATCGACCCCCTCGCACAGTGGCCCCTCTGCTCCCAGTGCCCTGAATGTGTGGTCACCATGTAGACAAAGCACTTCCAGGGCAAGCTCATTGGCTTTACAGGACTTTTGCTCATATTTCTCAAAGCCTAATTGATTTCTTATTGAGGAGCTGCCAAGCAAATCAGAAAATTGCATTCAGTAGTTGAGGTATTAGCCGTTTCTGAGTGTTTAAGATGCTTTCAGTGATCGCGCCTTGGCAGAGCTTTCTGCCCTGGAGTGGCTTGTATATAATGGACTGCCATGAAATCATAATTGCGTGTTTATGAACACACCAGCTGGTTGAGGCAGAGGGTAATTATTTTCTCTGCGTTCTCCTTTCCGCTCTCCGCACATTTGCGTCTGATTTCGGCCCCGGTGGAAAATAAACGGTGGGGAGAAGAGAGGAATAGAATGGAGAGGAAAAGGAATGTAGTGTGGTTTTTCTTTCTTGTTATGCATTTTACAAATCACTTTTTCCACTGCCCTTCTCCTTTTTTTTCTTCTCTGTGTGTTACATTGTGCCATCATAAATGTTAACACTTGACTTAGATTGTCTTTGATTGGATGCTGTAGTAACTAACTTGTCCAGTGCTCATAGCCTTCTCCTCACAGCTTTGCTGATGGTTGAGCAAAAGGAATTTCTCACTTTTCTGAATCACCTGCCTGGTCACTCCTATGACTTTTACACTTCAGTAAAATCCAAATAAACTAACTTACATGGTATCTCATCACATTTTGACCCTGCAGTTATCATCTCATGGTTTGTATATCTTCCTCCCCTTGTGTAAATAGTAGAAGCAGCTTCCATATGCTGGGCTCAACTAATTCTCATTGGATGATTTCCATACTAAAACTGAGATTCAGACTGGCATTTCGACTGATGTTACTGCTTCTGAAATACATTAAAAGGCCATTGTTTTAGATTTGCCCCACATTCCCTTGTATTGTTGGAGCGCTAATTAAGTCCATTCCTCACAATGATTCACAATGATTCTAACTATAAAGAAATGTTTAAAAAAATTCCAAACATAAATACTAATCTTAAGTAACTTTTATGAGGCAGCAGTCGCTCTTGGTGGATGACTTCTGTCTTGCCACAGCTGTTTCAATATAAAAGCCCTCCTAATGCACCTGTGCAGGCTAATTTCAGACAGGTGCAGGAAGTGCTCAGGAAGTGTTTGCTGACAAGGACGAGGGAAGTGTATAAGAACATTAAGAAGCTTAACCTCAGCTGGATGCAGCTGTGTTGTGTTCTGGCTATGTCAAGGATAGACACATTTCAGAATTGTCATCTTCAAGCAGTTTTCAGTATTCCACCATCTTTTGTGTGGTACAAGCACAGTACATGCACATTTGCAGCTCATTTATGATTAATGTGGTAATAGATACTTTGCACTATTCTTATCTGCATTTCCTGAATAGTGTATATTAACAGAAGGAAAACTGTAGTGGTCCTTCTGCTTCACAACCTTTAGAGAAGTGAAATAAACAAACATTCGAGAGTATGACTACGGTTGTGCTTACAGTGGACATTGGCTCACAGGCTACAATGGCTGCAGATCCGGATTGTCTCCAGCAGCGATGCAGGAGCTCGAACACAAGGCAGCCACATCCTGTGGACATTTGAAGGCAAGTGTAGATGAAGCTGGACTGGAATGTAGAACATTAACTAAACTACGAATGAAAACAAATCATAAATGCAGATGAAGTGGGAGATGAAGAGTTTGCGTGTACCTTTTCATGGTGAACTGGAATTAACGGTATAGCATTTGCAGAGTTCTTGAATCTGTGTCCATTTTAACACAACATAAAGAACAATCAGACACCAGCTTTCTAGTCCTACATTCGAGCTTCCCAGTGCAGATTGACATTCAGAACATCACTTTGTTTGAAGCATAACGCAGCCTTTACCCTGCTTCTCTAACCTCTGGGCTGCCACCCATGCTTGTGTGTGTGAAACAGAGATAAGAGGGGTTTGGTTTATTGCTCCTCTGACAGTCAACT
The DNA here is from genome assembly GCA_036023655.1 of Nannoperca australis. Taxonomy (NCBI): domain Eukaryota; kingdom Metazoa; phylum Chordata; class Actinopteri; order Centrarchiformes; family Percichthyidae; genus Nannoperca; species Nannoperca australis. The sequence goes on from JAVQJD010057374.1 coordinate 39,188, forward strand.
GTTGCCGTTCCAGAAAAGAAGCTAGGAAATTCAAGGCAGAGCAGGTCTAACGTGAATCTGGAAGTAGGATATTATCCTCAGGGCCAGTGAGAGCTGACCCGCTCAGGCTGGAACACAGCACAGTTATCCAGTCTCATTACCGAAGCCACTGCTCTTACATTTAGCCTTGTTAGCAGCTCCGAATGAACATCAAGCAGCCCACTGGGGATTCAAGGGTTAATTGTTGCTCGTGTCAGAACTTGGACCTGGCCAGCTCAATAATGGGCTGCAGTTATTGGCATGCCGGCTGTATGTATGTGTGTGGTTTTGGTGCTTGTGTATGCACGTGTGTGCTGCCTGTCTTCAGGTATTGGCTTTGGTGTTGACCCAGGGCCAGCACTGCCTCTCCATGCTGTCTGTATTGACAGACGTCAGACTCCAGGGAGGACTCCGAGGTCTGCAGGCCTCCATATACTGGAGACACACACCTCCGCTGAACAGGATCCCTACTCCTCTACACACACCTCCACACAGACATAAACACACGTATAAACTCAGCACACTCCGGCATACACATGCAACCCTTCGCCTACACAAACACTCTTGACCCCCCCTTCCAATCCCCTCCAGCTCTATTCGTCACCATCAGGGCTTCATGATCAGCCCTTTGGGGGTATCTACCTACCTATTCATCCATCCATCGACTGTGATTAATTGACCTAGGACCCCTGCAACCTTTGTAAACGCCCCACGACACTACCCCTTGCTAAACCCCCCCATTCCCCCTTTTCACTGGTCATGACCTGCCACTGTCTCACTATTGGCTGCCAGCAAAGACACCCCTACAATCAACATCAACCCCCACCCATCCATGCATATTAGGTATACTTGACACAGCTTCTGATACAGGACATGTGTCGGATATATGCAAGGCAATCATGCATGACAACAATTGGTTTGGCTGGTATTCTTTTTTTTCTTGTACTGGGGGGGTGGGGAGTATGTTTTGTTTGTCTGATCACAAGAATTTGGCGACATCTAAACATCTAGATTTTGGTCTCTTTAGGGAAGAGATTGGGAAGAGCAAAGTCTCTGTCTTTAACAATGGAGATCTCATTTTGTTACCCGTCTTCTATAATAACAGTTGACTTTGGTTTCCTTTAACCATGATTATGTGAGCAGAGTCTTTCCCTAATCTGAACCAAATAGTTTCAGTTGCCTGAACTTTCTTCTCTGTGAAAGGAAGATAGCCAAAAAAGTTGGCTTAACCATACCTTAACCTTGGGGATGGAAGAAAACAGAATAGCTTTTGGAATGCACTCATAAGTCATTTACATTGTCATTAAGGCACCGGAAATTGTTGATACTGATGTAAGCTCCATGAAAATTAGTCAAATGTCTTAAATACACTCAGTAGAGGTTTAACTAAGTAATAGTGTTAGAGTAAGTACATCATGTCACCATTTAGTGAAGACAACTGGACTTTCCTGATCACTTTTTGGTTCATTTAAATGTCTAGACTTTTATTGAGTACTGTGTGCTGATTGGTTTAGCTCGGTCTTTGACGCAGAGAAGACTGTGTGCCTGTACAGTAATGCACTGTGTGTCACTCGGGTCCTTGAGCTGTGTGTTATGAACAATAGGCCAGGGAGCCGTACTGGAGAGCAGAGAGGAGAGCTGCCTGTATTTACGACTGTACTGTTGCCTTAATGCTGCTTAAAACACTCAGTAGGCTTTTTACTTTAATGAGGGCCGGGCCATAGCTGCGCGGCATGGAGCGAGCAGCGTTGTGCGTGTGTGTTTGTGTGTGTAAAAGATATGGCTGAATACTTGTGTGTTGGAATGAGCAGTCAGGCAAGTTTGTGTGTGTGTGTGTCTGTCTGTCAGTGTTTACGGCTTATTTGGAGTGTCTGAAATGTCTGGCTGTAGTTTTAAAGGCTACTTCTGAATAAAATGTCTTGGTTTAAATGTGAGACTGTATGTCTGATTGGGCCTGCGTAGGTGTAAAACCATTGTGCATTTCTTTCTCCTTTTCTTACAATATGTTTTCTCAGAATTATCTCTATTTCTTATGCCACATCCCACCCACCTACACACACACACACACACACACACACACACCACCACCATCTCTGTTGACAAGGTAAATTGTATGAAAAGCTTTTAAGGCAATTAGTGGATTGAGCTGGAGCCTTTCTTCCCATTCGCACTGTTCATTAGCAGCTCCTCCAGTCTCTGATATTACCATCACTCCAAGCTGGCATCAACACCACTCACTTCTTGTGTGTGTTTGTGTGTGTGGGTGTGTGTATGTGTATGTGTGTGCAGATGTGGATAATTCAGTCAGTGCAGACTGGGGACACATTGTTTTTTATGGAAGCATATTATTGTTTTATTGGGGTCAAGGGTCAAGCGCGTATGCTCTGGGCTCTGGCTGCAAATCGATACTGTATAGAACAGCCCAAGGAGCACAAATATTGATTAATGAATATGCGTAAATCTTGTCACACTACATCTCTCTCTCTCTCTCTCTCTCTCTCTCTCACACACACACACACACATGCATGAACATATAAAAGTAATCACACTTCCACATGGTGAAACTGACATGAATACACAAGCTCCAGTAGAGATGCTGTTGGTAGCGATATGTGTTTGTGTGTGTCCTTGCCTTTGTGGTTACGGACCATTTCACAATTCATGCACAGACAGTTAGAGACTCAAGGGATCATACTGGTGCTATTGACCTTTTTCCTCCAGAAGCCAGAGGTCACTTTACATCAACCCTGGCTTTCATCACTTCCAACCTTTGGCTTTATATGAAATTTAAACCAAAAGATCATCACCATAGACCTCTAAATGGTTCCTAAAGCAAGATCTGTTAAATATGATTTGAGTTTTGTTATTTAGTACCCCAGCTTATTTCTATGACAAATCAGCTTTTGCAGCTAATAAGCCCATCCCTCTGTTATGTAATGCAGAGTCCCTGCAAAACACAAACAGAAGAGAATTTAAAGGTGCTCTTTGGCCCATCTTTAAACATCATTATACCATTAATAGTGATACCCTGGTGCAATTACATATCTTGTGTGGTTCATAATAATAAAGTTTATTTGACTATACAGATTTTACTTTCTGTATATTCGTTGAAGGCTGCTGGAAACTGTCTGACTTGACTGCAGCTTTTTGTAAAAACGCCCTGCTGCTGCTGCTGTCTTATCTCATCGACTTTCCAGGCGAGGTGCACTTCATCTCGAATTAGCTTAATAGTTCATGCAAACTTGTGCTCTCACAGCCTGATTGGCATCATCTGTTTGACTTATGCTTCCCCATCACTGGAAAGAGATTCCTCCAACATCTTTATATAACCCCCCGGAAAACCACAACATGTCCTCTTTATATTCTGGTTTTTGTGAACATTTGTGAAACATGCAAATTAACGTATTTTCGTAAATATATAAATATTTAATTTAGGTCTTCCTCCCTCAAATAACTTTTTCGGACAAATCTACTTATATAAAAATTATATAAAAATACAAATGGTCAATATTTTGTGACTAAACTCATGAACCCACATTTCTCATAAACACTGTGGCTTTTTGTTGATATTGTATATTGGAAGTCATTTTTCTCAATGTTATGTTTCTTCTCTCACTTTACCAAGCTTAAGCTGGCATTAGAAGATCCGTGTCTTCGTCCTAGGTTATGCAACAAAGCAATCTTTCTTCCCTCGCTCAGAGAAATGTGAATTTGTTTGTGTTTCTATCACTCCTCACCTTTATGTGAATATTAGGAGTTGGTTTGTTAAGATAAACAGTTGGCAGAGCTAATTCTCAAGTCAGGTGCCATTAAACCAGAAGAAGATATTTATTATGTAAAGAGCACCAGTGATGAAAATATGGCATTCATATTTATTTCATGTACTAATCTCAGGAAGGTTACAGTCTCCTCATTGGTCCACACAAATTTGATATTTTTGTCAGTTTTCCATCTTCTTCAGTGGATGTTTAAGCCACACGCTTCATGTACATCATGATTTATTCACTGTCTGTTTCCAACACACTTTGTCACATTTTATTGATACATCAACTTTTTCACCTCAGCCAAGCATAAAAAAGTGAGATATTTCAAGTTTTTCCTCAGATTTCTGTGATTTCCACTCAGTTTCTTTTTTATGTGCAAATTGAAGATGTGCATTAAAACTGTTGAACTGTTGATGGAAACACTTTGTGATCCTCTTGCTTGTTTAGGTAATTGCACAAAGATCTGTAATTTATTGAGATTAAATTTCAAGACACAGTTGCACGTCTTGAGGGGTCAAAAGTCACGCAAAACAAGTGACGTTATAGTGAATTCCTTATATAGGCTGACACAGATAACAACAGGAGATAAAGAAAACTCACCAAGGCTGATATGATCCTTTAATCCTTTACCCTTAGCTGTAGCCTATGCCCCATAGCAAGGACAAAATCCCTCTCCTCCTCTCCACCTTTTCACCTTCTGTCAACAGGACCATTCTGTCAACGTGTGTGTGTGCGGTGTGTGTGTTACACAACTATACAGCTCCTCTTGACTTATTGAAAAAGGAGACTGACTTCTGAGGGTCCTGTGGTGCGTCTGAAGTCCTCTAAGCTGCTGACCTCCTCACATCCAGAGCTGCTCAGTGGGTAGATGAGACGCCTTTGGATTCTCTCTTGGGCTCTCTATTTCTCTCTCTCTCTCTCACTCTGTTTCTCTGTGTGTCTCTCTCTCTTTCACTTTACCCTTTTGTTTCAAAACAAGACTGAAGCGAGCATTGTGGTGGGTATTTAATGCCCCTCGCTCTCTGTCTCTGTCTTTCTTTTGCTCTTTTCATCGCCTGCCTATCTCTCACTCTCTCTTGCTGTCACCAATCTCACTAAACCAGGGTGACATGGCCAGTCCTGGGTTGCTATGGTGACAGTCCCACTTGTATGGCGGCAGTGGCGATGGCAGCGTTCAACGGGTCGTGCATGTGTGCTCGCAAGTGTGGATTTCTGCATTCTCGGGGGTGTGAGTTGCCAAGTGGCGATGATGTGTGTAGCCATGTGTGTTCATATGCCTGTGAATGTGTTTGTATAGGTGCCTGTCTGAACGTGTGTGTCTGTTTAGGTGTGTGTGTGTGTGTGTGTGTGGGGGTGGGGGGGGGGGGGGGGAGAAAATTTAACTGTGGCTACACCGCAGCACTTCCAGCATTTCCTGGGGATGTACTGCCACCTAATGGACACTTGTAAAACGTACAGCTCATGCACCAACTTAAAAAGCTAGGCTCAGTGACTATTTGGTTAGATCACTGAAAAAGGAACTGAGAAATGATAACGCAATATTTACTGACCACTAACACCACTACACAGGACAGAATAGACTAAAAATAAATACTCAAGAATATAAGTTTTACCTGATCAGTTTCTGAGATCTGCAATCCTTTATTTTGTTCTGAATAATGTGTGCAAAAAAATTGACACAGAATTCTATAAAGTTGTTATCCAATTTGCAACAGATGAGAAAATGCAGTCTCACAAAAATCTATTTTATGAATGCACACTGTAGTGTCTACAGTACATGGAGGCCAAATATAAGGATTTTCTTAAATAAGAGAAATAAGAATTAATGTTACTTGATCACGGTCTCCTAAGATATCTAGGACCTTTTAAATCATTTTACCAGGATTACTCTGAAGATCAAATAGGCTCACGTTTCAAAATGGAAAATGTATGTTTCATATCTGCTTTTCTCTCCATGACAGGCAGAAACAGGTTTTGAAACACCACTGACACTGAAATCAGGTTTGAAAAGGCCCCAGTTTGAACATCAGAAAGTCCCAGATTTAAAGTTCATGGACAGTTTTCACAAATGTACTCAATAATTAATGAAGCATGTGTACTTGATAAATTATGTATTATGTTCATGCATTTCCTTTTTACTGGATACTTATTCATGTACATTGTTTAAGTCTCCTGCACCCAACCAGAATCTGACTAGAAACAGCTGTGCATGGATGACTCAAATATAGGGTTGATTTTAGTTCCAGGCTATTAAAATACACTTTAAGGTTCTCTAAGTTCTGAACTTCCATGCTCTTGTTTTTTTATCAGCAAAGGGCAACGTGCAAAACATTCAGGGAGTCATCAGCTGTAGCTTAGTTTGTTTTAATTGCATGCTATGCGCTTTTAAAAATATCACCAACTGTGGTTAATTTCATTCTATGTCATTTCTTTAACAAAAATATTATCTTTATTTCGTGGTTCAGACACACATGCTTTAGGAAAATATATTAGTCTGAACAGGCGCACACGGCTCCACCTGGGTGTCTCCTCTGATGTGTGATCTGACAGTCATTAGTGTTGACAGGAGGTGACTTCTCGACAGTGCAGGTCTATTACAGGTCAAACATGTACGTTACTGTAAAACAGAGCTTATTCCAGGTGACAGAGACAACAAATATATGTTTGCAATGTGAAAACAAACTGTAAAGTGATTGGGTCAGGAGGTGGTACTTGTCAGCAACACGTGTTTTTTTCTAATTAATAGTGAAATGGTGACGATATATATATTTGCTACATCCACTTTCTGCTGTTGGAGCGAACCGCTTGTTAAACTTCTGCGAGAAACGGTAAGACCGTTAACAGGCCATTTCAAGACTTTCATTCGTGATCTGTGGACACTTTTTTACTCTGAATTGGTCAGTGAGTGGTAATACTCCCTCCCCCTAATGCTAACTTACAGCTATACTGGCAAAAGTTAGCAAAGGATATTGTCAAATCTGTATGGTTTTAGTAAGTAAAGTTACTTGTATTTAATGAAACATTTTATTATAACACCGACATTCATATTATACACAATAGCACACGCAACGTGTTTTGTGCTCTTTAAATGGGAGTCCAAAGTCCCCAGCTTTTTTTTGGGCCTCAGGGCCTTTGGAATTCTGCTGCCACGGAGGGTTAAAAGGACACTTGTTCGTTCTGAGGCGACGAGCTAACGTTAGCTTGTTCGTAACAAGGTGCAAGATGTTTTGCTTTCTTTCTGGACAACTGATTCGCAACAGAGCCAGCTCATGGTCAAGAGTGTAAAGTAATGCACTCACGTAGACAGTACCGGGACTGTCGCAGCATTCAAGTCAGACTTAACTGATGTACACGAAAAACTAAAAACATTGTACATTTACTTCAGTTATTTATGAAGTTACAGTATTTATTTAAATCCTATGAAAGAACAAAAAAGTCAATTCAATACTTTTGCTTTTTTGTGCTTCTTGAATACTTTTAAGACCCCGTTGTGAGCTTGAATTAGCGCTTGCATTTATGTGATACTGACGCATTTCTACAACAACGTTTTTGAACAACTCACCTATAAGGCTTGTCTGAGTTATGAATCCGCCGGTGGTTCCTCACCCCAACATATGTGGAGCTGGTGTAGTCGCACACATCGCACTTATACATCTTCTGCGTACCACATTCTGTAATGGAGGACAAATGAAACAGATCTACAACTTTGTGAAAATGCTGACAAAAATCACATGGCAGTGTGTTAGAGCAGAAGAACACTGGTTTTGGGGCTAGTCATTTAAATATCCTTCTATTTTCCTATTTTAACACATAAAGAGGCCATAAAAGCATGCCTTACCTTCATCTGTTACCCGCTCAGATTCTTCCACCATGGCCACCGTTTCAGTGACTGGCGTGAGGGCTGCCACGTCACTGCTAGGGTGCTCCCTTTCATGATTTCTTAACTGACTCTAAGTAGGGAGAGAAAAAACACACACACACACACACACACACACACACACACACACACACACACACACACACACACACACACACACACACACACACACACAAACACACACACACACAAACACAC
>JAVQJD010057388.1:0-12666 GCA_036023655.1 Nannoperca australis
GACTCTATTTTCTATTCATTTCACAACGTATGGTGGTGAATAAGTGTGACTTTTCATGGAAAACACAAAATTGTTTGGGTGACCCCAAACTTTTGAACGGTAGTGTATATATATACAAAACTGCTCAAAATGAGTGAAAAGTAGAATAAGATTCACTTCCTGGACCACCAACATTACTAGCCAGCAATAGCCAGGGGGTCAAAGGTCAGAGCCACAGCACCCAGACAGTAGGTGGAACAAATCCCCTGTCCCTGGAATGATTACTTTCGTTATTGATGTACAATATTGCTCACAGATAGAAACGAGTCATTGATTTACATCAGAAAAAACATTTTCTTCCAGTCAGATGCAATTCTATAATTGGAAATAATTTCGTTGTTTCAGTGTAACTACAGAAACACACTGGTTCTGTTTCGGGTGCATTTTATTTGCAAATTCAAAAGGTAGTCATCAAAGCACACAACCTTGAAATAAACATGCAATTGAAGAGATTGAAAATCCATCCTTTCTAAAACAGGTACATGCCCCTATTGAAAAGTACTAAATTAAACTTGTATTGAAGTAAAACTTTGAAACATACAAAATTAACTAACTTTTTATACGGTTGCTATTTCGATCATTTTTCTTAGCTCTGCAAATACAATTTTGATTGGATAATTTACAGCAGGAATGTAATTAAACATTGTGAAACGCTTCTTACATTGTTCAGCAGCACAAACCCAGTACCTGTAATTATCGTGCTTAATAAAGAAATGGACCACCTTTACACTTGTTACGTGATTAAGAGAAATAGACGTGGCAAAGATGCACATTGTGCCTCAAACAGCAGTGAGTGAGGCTGAAGCAGAGCCAGATAAGCAGCTCACTCCAATGAGAGGTGAAAGCCTGCTAAGCAATGTCCATAGAGTGTCTTGCCTCTAGCTTTCTACGATATGACTCCCCTGACAATGGCAATGAAAGTGGGTCACAGCTAGCAAACAGATCAGCCTACATCAAACATCCCCTCATATATTACAGACATAAAAAGTCATTACCCTCAGTGGAAATCGATAGCCAACGTGATCAAGATGAAGAGACCCACGTCTGGTTTTCGGGGTCAGCTTTCTAGGAACATTGCAGCAAATGATATCATTTTTCTATCATTAACTGGCCCCCAGGTCGATGAGCATGTTTAAAGCCGAGGTGTAACGTTACTTATAATGCCTCGTAATGAATGGCGTGCTGGCCGGGATTTGTTCAACATTGATTGAACATGCGGACTGGCCGGAGGAGCAGGACTGCTCATTTAGGCTGAGGTTTAAACTCCAGTGTTTCCATAGCATAGCTGCAATATTGAGGCATGGACAGGGCTCCTGAACCGTGCTGTGCTTTATTTGGAGATCTTATTAAAGGTGTCTGTTAGTGTTTGTCCAGACTAGCAGTGTTTGTCTGCAGTCTAGCTGCAGCAGTGCTCTGGACTCCCAACGGGAATCAAACATCAGTTTCTGTCTTTATTGTGATACTGCTAAACCCCAAAGGAAATCTCAGTTACTGCAGATAAACCTAAAACTACTGGTATATAAGTAGTATTAGTACCTGCTACTTCTACAATGCTAGTGCTGGTAATACCATCGCTGCTATGTGTGGTAGTTTTGCTAATCTTACTAGTTCTAGTAGTACTTAGGGGGGTGTATTTATCCTCTCAGACGATACACTTACACTTCTAGTATCTCTACCTCTCCTGTTTTTGCCTGCTGCTGTTAGCACCACTAATGCTATTACAGATACTGTTGTATATGCATGTAGTACTGTGCCATCAGCTCAAGAAATGGGAATATGAAAAGAACAGAGTGAGACAGAAAAGAAGACAGAATCTTCTTCGTGCAGTTTGGGAGAAATGGAAAATGACTTCTTTCATTGTCCTTTTTATGATGAGCTGTAAATAATCTTCACAGTAAATTGACTTTCATTTCTTCTCAATTAAATGATTATGAAAATGTGGAAAAATGCTTCACTATAAAGTGGATTCTTTGTGGCACATTTAATCTGTGAAACAAAGGAAAAACACAAAAAAGGTTATAAAACTTATAATTGGTCTGTACGATACCTATATTTATCTAGAATTATTATTTATTATATATTATTTCTTTGCTTTGTTCTAATGATCAGAAATGTGTTATTTTATCAATGCTATATTAAAGCTAACTGATGTTTGTCATGTGAAGAGCTCAGCAACAATCAGGAAACAACACCATCATGCTGTTCCCATGTGCTTTATGAAGAACAACACACACAAACATCTTCTTGTGGCTGTGACATCAACAAACCCATCCTCACACACACACACACACACACACACAAGCCTGTGGCTGGTGCATCGGCTGACACAAGAGGCCCATATCCGGCCTGCTTTTTGACACAATGCATCCATTGCTTCAGTGGAACCGTTCAAAAGGAGCAGAAAGGGGAGGGCTTACGGGACAAGCCAAAGAATGACTTAGCACCACGACACAGGGCGACATGCACTCACTGCTCCATTCTCGCTGAGTGTGTATCATCTACAAAATCACCCTGAGCGCTGCTAAAAGAAAGCGTTGGGTCGTGAAGATGTATTTCATCAAAATTGCATGCTTTCAGCCTCTGTTTTGCCACTTTAGACACTTTGGTGTGGAGGACACGCTGAGCATAGTGCTCAGTCCTGCACAGATGAGCGCACATGTATAGCCATGAGACATGTCATAAGTGTGTGTGTGTGTGTGTTCTTGTGTGGGAGTCCGGGAGGATACACACCAAGGTTAATGCTGGCCTTTTAATAAATGTTTGGCTGAAAACACTGAAACCTGGTTTTAAGATAAGACAATATCAGCAGTTTCAGTCCAGTGACACTGGTGCTGGCTGGTTGCTCATCTGTCGCTTGGTTCACTTAGTTTGACAAAATTAAAAGAATGATGCACCGTTGCCTTTTAGTTCATTTTGTGTTCAAAAACACCGAAGTGAGAAGCATAACTACTCAAGTGTGCAACTGAATTAACAGGACAAAACATAGCATATTGTACTGTGATGTTAACTGATTGATATGGAACTTTGTAATGAGGTTGATATTTGATCTTAGTTATATATGTGATGATATGTATATCATCAATGTGGTACACACGTTTATGTTCCACTCAGAATAGATTGAAATAACTTTGATCCCCTCACTTATCATCAGCAGACCTTCTAACGGTTTCTCCTCTTGTTCAAAACCATCTCCCAGCGCACTCCCTTTTTGTTGTTTCTCCTGTGAAACTCTTGTAATGTGCATGATTTTACATACACGGATCCATAAGCTTTGTCGTTTGTCTGATGTCACTCAAGTTGCCAGATTGTCTATGAAACACAATGTACATACAAAACCTCCCGTATTTTGAAAGGAATGTTGGCAGGTATGATTCATCAGGTAAATATTGGAAACCAGTTTAGTTCTGAACATTTAGTTTTATGACCAAACACCTGCAAACCTGATGACACTTCCCTCCTCCTCAGCTGTGCGTTTGCAGCCTTAGTCTTGCTGACGTATCAGGGAATGATAGACACACATATTACCATGGTTACCAAATGATTATTGTAAAAGACATCTGTTACTTGACCATTTTCATGATCATCAGTGGGATTAAAATCATACGTCACATGATCTACTATCGCTCAGTCCTGTGTTTGGTCCTCAAGAGAACGACAGCGTTCACACCAAACTGACAAACTGCATTAAACATGTTAGATGTGAAGCACCCTGAAAGAAAACACCAACACCATTAAGCAACTTTCTTCTCTTGCCGTCCCTCTCTTTCTCAGACCACGCTCACACTAGAAAGAATCCATTTAACTGTCTTGTGTCTCACACACAGATTGTTTTGTCTGTACGTGTCATGCAGTTCAGAGGGCGCATTCTTACAGGAAGACACAGGGAGACTTCACACAGCAGCCCTGTGCCTCGTCCTCCTCTTCATTTTCCTTTCACACATCCCCCTTTACTCCTCTTCCTTCTCACCAGTCCTTTCTTCATCCCTCCTCCTCTTTCTCTCCTGTTCATCATCCTCTTCCTGGAGCTAGACAGCTTCATTTACACGTTGCGGTATCTAATCATTTTCTTAACAATGCCGCTTACATCAATTGTCCCTCCACAAAAAAATGTGTCTATTGTGCATTTAAACAAAATACGGAAGTGATCTTAGAATACTTGAATCCCATGACCAAAACTGACCAAAGGACCTAAACTGAGACATTTCCACATTTTCATTTTGTTTGGTGTCATTAAGTTTACTTCTGCCTCTGGCTGTGCAGGCACACAAGGGGTTACGAGGTCATTAATGAATTTTGGCACAAGGCTATTTAAAGCTTTAAAAGTCAGTAGTAAAATTTTGAAATCAATACAAGAAACATCGAGCCAGGCCAAGGTGGTTATAGCAGGGCGGGTTGTGTTCATGTCTCTTGATCTCGGTAATAATTTGTGCAGCAGTTGGAGCCAGTAGCTGTAACCCTGATTGATTTCAGAGGAAAGTGTATTATAGCAGTCATCGCACTCTCTCCAACAAGAACCTCTGTTCATGCACATTTCTGATTTGCAAATATAAAAGTTGAAACCCCATGCAGAAAAATATTATGATAATAAAATGTGCATAAAACTGCATTTTAATGGAAACATGGCATATCAAAGCATGTACAAACATGTCTTTCATAACCTGTGATTTGCTCATGCATTGCAAAGCAGTTGCAATCACTGTGTCAGTTAACAGCAGTGGGAAGTTTATTTGCAGGGTGCTACAAGTGATGATTTTTATATCTAATTTAGCCACACAGCCTTTCACACTCTGAAATAAACCAGCACAGAAATTTAAATGACTTCCATTTTCTATCTTGGAACATATCTGACACATGACACAAGCATTTCATTCACGCCTCAAAGCTCCCATCCACATTACATCCCTTTGTCAGAGAAGCAGTCAGACTGTGCAGCTATTGTAGCCCCACCCCCACTCCCTTCCCCCCCCCCACAAGGGTCTGTACAATTTCAGGCAGTGCTTGCAGATGCCCCCACCGTCCTAAATGAAATCATTCTTTCTCCTTCAGTCTGTGATCCAGCTAACAACTCAGCTCTGCCAGGAAAAGACAGAAAGAGATAAGAAAGATAGACAGGAAGAGAGAGAGGAATAAAAGCCTGAGATGCCCTTCGCCCCTCCTCAGATTGCCAAAGACCCCCCCATAAAGATCTCCAAGCCATGTTGTGAGTCAGAAACAATCAGAACATTCACAAACGTTGCTGTGCTGCCATTTCTTTCCACTAAGATCTATGATTTGCCAAACGTTCCCACTAAGAGCCACTGGTAGCCGAGCCAAAAATCCCCCGTCACCTCCTCCCCGAGCACTGAGAACACCCCTGGAGTGCTGAGAAATTGCCCCCGCCGTGTCCCCTTCAAGTGCGTGTGAATTCCAAATAATGTTCCACAGCCAAATAGCAGTTGGCACAGAGCGGGGGTGAAGGGCTAGAGAGGGGCTCACTCCCACGGAGAGCAGGGAAGGAAGGAGAGCATGGAGAGTTACAGTTTTCCATGTTATTAAAATACACTCCTCACATCAGCACTTATTAAAGAAGACTTCCTTTCTACGCATGTGGAATCCTGTCGACTTAGCCTGAAATAAAAATCTGTAGAGCCATTGAACGTGCCCTCCTTCACTTACCCTTAGAACTTGGTCATACGTGGCTTCACACACTAGATACGCTAGACAACTGGATCCAAAAGGACAACTGAGCATATTAAATAATGATAGATACATAGTGAACATAAGATAATGGTAAATAGTGTTAAAAAACAGAGAAGAAGAAATGCAGATGAGTGTATTTCATAAATAAATCCAACAGCAGCTGCAGTCCTGCGTCAGGTCTATTGAATCCATTAGCCCCAGTGCTGCTGTGCACTCAGTGTTTGACAGAGCCAACAGCCCAATATGAAATCCTATACTTGTATGCATAAGTGTGGAAATGTACAGCATGAAAAGCAGCCCAGTATCGTTGCATTCATATTGGACTTGCAGTTTAAGTCCAATGCAAAGAAGATGTGCAAATGCAGGAAGTAGTGTGCCCTATATATGCTCCAAGGCAGGAAACCAGGATGTTTCCTTAACCTTAACCAAGTGTTTTATTTACCTTAGCCTCATCATACTATAACCAGAGATTATCTGACACCCGCAGATACTGTAGAAGGGGAGAATTTAACCACTGCAGAACATAGCTGAGGCAGGTGTGATGCCATGTTCAGGTCATATCGTACAGATCGTTGGGCAGCAGACTGGGAGTAATTGTTTTTGTGGCCTCCTAGTTGTAAATTAGAAATGGAGATAATGTGTACATTGTGTATCCCCAATATCTCCTGCGAGCAAAGTGTTGACAAATGTCAGCAAAACCAACTTTGCTGGAGTTTGATATTAATCCAAAATTAAATCATTAAATCAACTTAGCTGATATAAATGAGCTATACATTGTTTTATGTGACAGGGTTACATGTTAACAAACGTTTACAAATAGTAAAATGATAAAGCTAATTCAAGGTTAATTTCAATGTATCTCGCGTGCGTACAGTGCTAACAGTGGGGGTAACCACCTATTACGTCTAACTAAAATGTGAAAGCTGGCCGGAATAGGGCAATAACCTTTTTAGTAGCCTCATTAGTAGTATGGCCGGTTTACTTGCTGATCGCACACTTTCCATCTCATCATTTAAAAAAAAAAAGTTTGATATTTTCATTGATGTCTTATTGTGCATTGGCCTGGGTGAAAGATTCAAAGCAAACATAATTTACTGGCCGTAAATTTATAACAAGACTGCCACAGTGGATTGTGCCGGAGAAATAATCTTTAAATCACTTTGCATTCGAGATAAGTCTACATCATTGTTGGACTCCATCAAGCCCTGAAGGGTTTATCTCACAACAGAACCACACTTACAATAGCTGGAGGGAATCCCTCAAGGAGATGCACAGAGGCTGTTAGATAACAGTGTGAATGCAGTGAAAGAGTAGGCTATCTGTTCAGAAGAAGTAACACAACTTTAAAATCCAAAAACCACCTCTGTCTTGTTTTAAGAAACAAATGCTTTCATGATTTCTTTAAATGTAAAATATTATTTCTCTGCTGTTAAAATTGCATGACATTTGGTAAAGAGCACCTAATGACTTGTTAAAGACTTGAAACTCAAAGTTCAGGACTTGAGTGCAAAGACTTGAGACTTGCAAAACTATGACTCGGCCCCACCTCTGTTGTGGGTGTTGAACTGATATGGGAACATTATATGTAGGTTACATTTGAATAAAAAGATGTAACTGGGAGCAACGGACTTCCTGTCTGAATGTTCGGGCAAGTATCTCTTTCCCTCTATCAATGTCAAAATGTTTTCTGGGTTCTTTGTCATTTTGAGGTGAACTTAATTAAAGAAGAAAAAAAAGTAAAGTCTGAAAATAGATAGAACTTATTATTTAGAGCAAATAATGTAACAATGTCTCAGTGGCAGCCTCAACCAAACTCTTTTGCAACTTCATTCAACCCTCATGTCCCCTCAGAATATAAGCACAATGGTGGGTTTAAGACTTGAACAAACTCATGCATGAGTGTGGCTCTTCTTTGGTCTCATATTACACTGAATATAATTTCATTCGGAACCTTTTGTTGTTTTGAGTTGTCTCCTTCCTCAAGGCATGCATCTGAAATGAACCCCACGAAACAAGATACAACTGACTTGTGAATTCAATAAGCATGCTTTAATAAACCGCCCACTGTATCCTTTACTCTTGTGGGGAATGTCTACACGGCCACAAAAGTGCCAATGTTAGCCAGTACTCATGTGATGTTGTGAAACTGTTAAAAACCCTGCGAGCAGCAATTGCACTGGCGAAAAGAAAATAGTCATATGATAAATGGTCTCAGTGCATAATGCTACGACTCCCCAGTGGCATAAAAAGGTTGAAAAATTACAGCAGACTTATTAATGAGATTGAACAGTCAAGCAGGGATAAGTGTCTGAGTGTGATTGTGTGTGTGTGTGTGTGTGTATTATTGAGGTCAAAAGTAAAACAGTAAGTGGATTAATCATTGTCACCTGCATTTGGTGGTGGATGCAAAGTACAGTCCTTATAGATCTTTTGTTGGAGCAGCTTGGAAGGACCACACTAACTCCACTTATGACAAATAGGACTCGTACATTAACTGTAATTGTATGCAGTGAGAAACAGCCACACTTGTTTTGAGCTCGGCAGGAGGTACAAATTGCTCATAGATCTTCGGAGCCATTAAAAAGACAGGTTGATTTTCTTTTGACTCAGCACAATTTTCAGTCTCTCTTTTCTTTCCAAGGAGGAGCTTTCACACATTTCTCAAAGAAAGATCTTTATTAGACCAAACACAGATAACACGGTAGTTTAGAAGAATGGTTTTAATGGTTTTGTTTATTGGTTTATTGTGTAAGTAAGTAAAACCTGAACACCTGTAATCAGTGTTTGTATTTTATCAGCTGTGCAAAAAAAGTTTTATCATCATATCAAGTCAAACTAAGAGTGCCCTCATCCAAATAATTTGTACACAGCCAAAAGTTAGCAATATTCTGTTAAGTAAAGTGTATTCATCTGTTTGATTTCTCAGTTGCAATGCATCTTTAGTTAAGAGTTCAACATTTTGGGAAATACACTTTCAGTGAGTGAGATAAGATTGATTTCAATCTCATGTCTGTGTGATGAGTACGGAGTTAGAGTCAGGATGTTGTTAGCCTAGCTTAGCATAACAACTGGAAGTGGGGGAAACAGCTAGTCTGGCTGCCACCTGTGTGTGACATGATGCATCTCATTAGTTTAATCTGTACATTATCACGACCTCACGACTCTTAGGTCAAGACAAAAGGAGGGAGATGCACACCAACAATTTATCCATTCACCCAGTACTTCTCACTAAAGCACTTTTGCTGGAGATTTTGTTGGTGAACAAAAAGTGCAGGTGTTTGGCTCTGTACGGGGATGGTGATACCAAATCTGGCAACTTCACTGTGATGACAAGACTCAAGGAAGTCAGTGCCCTTGGCTGTTGTTCCCCAGGAAATAGTTGATCATACTAACGTTTTGGTCCCTCTGGACTTTTGCCAGAGTGTTTTTGAGAGAGTTACGAAGTGTTAATAAGTCAGCTTCAGAGGGACTGCAGGTGTAGCTAGCTGTTTCCCCCCTGCTTCTCGTCTTTATGCCGAGCTAAGCTAACCCCGTCCTGACTCCAGCTCTGGTCCAACACACAGGCATGACATTGATATTAATTTACTCTGCTCATTCTTGAAAAGAAAGCAATAAAAAAATTCTATATGCCATGTTTTCTTCAGGGATTGATTGACAGAAATGCTAATGTTAATAAAGTTAAACTTGAAGAATTTCAGTACATCTACTCCGTTTTTTTTCATCTCATTTGGCTTCTTAAAATCTTCTGAAACCCCAGATGGGTTCCAGGGAACTTGTGATAGAGGAGGTTAATGTCTTTAAATTGAATATAACATCACTTTTATTTAGAGGAGACATGAGTTGAACCAAGAGATAGTTTGACACTAAAATAACATGGTGGGATGTAAGGATGTATTTTGAGGCAACATTGTCAATCACTTTGTCATATAAGGTAGAAAAGGGCTAAAATAAATGCAGTCCATTTACTGCTTACTTTTTATTACTTGTAATTTATAGCTTTATCCTTTGTTACGTAACCATGACCAAATCCTTCAGCCTGAACGTAACTAACTGGCTTTACTTGCTAGAACTTAATAATCTTGCGATATAAAATAAAGAGCGGTTGTGTCCAAGTAATACTGTTGTCTTTCAGGTTCTGGTTCAATCAGATTACACTGGTGCTACAGAGTATTAAACATTTGTAGCTAAAAAACACATGGCTTCTCATGTAGCTCTGCAGTTGCATAATTAACTCAGAATCAAATCGACATTACAGCATGTTGCTCGTGCTTGACATAACATCAACCTGGAGTGAGCCAAGTCAGCCACCGAACCGAAAAGAGAAAGAGGGAAAAAAACTAAAATCACAAAACTATCAGGGCTGAAAGTGGGTCAAGTCAAGCCTGCTGGGGAGGCGTCCAGCAGGACTCCACATGCAGGGGAGGGGGGGTTCTGCCTCGGGCTTTCTCCTTACAGGCAAAGGGTCGACCCTGCAGCATGTAGCCCCGATGAAAACCACATGTGGCCCAGGGAGGAGGTTCACTCCTGAAACCAGATGTGCACCGGCTCAGGTGTCACTGAACTTGTGATCTATTTCCCCGTCTGAGTGACTCTCAGCCAAGTATTCACTCAGTTCCACCTCTCTCTCTGTCAGTCTGCCTCTGTGTCAATGCCACAACACAAATCTCTGCACTTGACAAATACAGTGATTAATAAAGGACGTGTAATATTTTAAAATTGCTAAATATCTGTTTTCACGTGTAGAATATTTTCAATTTTGACATGACTCAATATTCAGCATATAATATCTTCACGTAAACCCCCGGGACATAGAACATAATGCATTTTGCCTTTCTCCCCAGTTTGGAATAAACAGAAACAACTGTGTTTACTGCGAGTTGTACTGTAGAGACAATGACAAGGGAAGGCAGCTCTGACAGGTACAGCTGTATCACCAATATGTTGTGTGTGTGTGTGTGTGTGTGTGTGTGTGTTATTATCTTTAGGCTGTGTTTGTTCTCATTGTCCTTTATCTGCTTTTTCAGGTTAATCTTGACTTTACCTGCATGGTATAGAAGAAGACTTTGTATAAGCCTTCTGTCTAGAAATCTTGCTTTTAATTGTATCCCATCCAATAGGTAAATTGTGCAATAAACTAAACTAAACTAAACTAAACTTAAAACTAACCTTATTACACCATATTAATCTCTGTGTGTAACCTATAGGAGTGTTGGAGGACTGAATTGAAACATTAGATTACTTTTTTTTTCCTTCTAGTTTTTGTCTGTGAAATTTAGTCAATTTTTTGTCATGCATTTTAAAATTTTAAATCTAAGCATTTTGAGGATACAGCTGTCGCCATCTTTGTTGTGTACAGTTACCATGATTACAGGAGTTGTTCTAGTCTACCCAGAGGTTTGTGGAAAAAGCACGGTTTACTTGTTCACTCAGTGTCCATGTCGCTCTGCTCGGCAGAAATATAACAGAGTTGGTCTACTCAGTAAATCCACTTGTCATTTCTAAACTCTAGATGTTTGAACAGAACCATGGAATACGTGGAAAAAAAATATTGCACGTAAAAAATGAGGATAGTGCAATTTACCACTTGAAATTTGTTTCACTGTTGTACAAAGCAGAAAGTAAAGGTCAGGAGGAGAGAGTTCAATATACACGAGGGAATGAGGTTAACTGTAATAGGAGGTCAGTTCTGATAAAAGTCACAGACACAAACGATACTACAGATCTGTACCGACCTGAAGCTGACTGGTAACTGATCTTCAAAAGGAATATCCTGCAGCAAAGCATGAAGGATTATTACTGCGTGGGTCTGGGTCATTAGTCCTGTAATTTGACTATGTGATGGATATGGAGCATGTTTATTACCGGGGCCACTGCGAGCCTGGAAATGTTACGTAACTTTTGGCCAAACAGCCGTCTCTTCTCCTCTGTCTGTTATACCCAGTAGTCATTGTGCATGTTTTTAAGTCTAATAACACTAAAAAAACTCCAGTCATCAGTGTAAAGTAAAGAAGTTATTCTTATTCTGGTCTAGATTTTTGCTTTACGTCCATCCTCACAAACAAGAAGTTTTCCATCAGCTGTCACTGGTTGGGCTGTGGAGTTGCAATGGGAATAAAAGTTCCAAACAATAGAAAACTGATGCTCTTTTTGATTCACTGTTGAATGAAGCAATAGATGAACCATCTGCCATTTTAAGTGGTTGTTTTCCATGGAACTGTATGTCTTTTCACTGGACTGATATTCGGCCACAGTGGCTATCGATGTTGATGCTAACCATGCAGTTCTTCTTCACTTATCCCAAACAAACCATGAACAAAGCACAGCACTTCCTGCTTAGAGTATTTCACCTACAAATTCAAATCACTGGCTCCATTTTGGCTTTGGCTCAAAGTTAAATGAAGATCGTTGTTTTAACCATGCTGGTGATCCACAGTGAAACAACTGGCCCACTATTGGATGGACTACCATGAAGGTTGGTACAAAAGGGCCCCTAGGGGATGAATCTTAATAACTGTAATGTAGCACCAGCAAGGTTGACTTTTTGCTTAAAAGTGAACTATCAAGACAATGGGATGGATTGTGAGGAAATTTGGGGCATACGTTCATGTTACCCTCGGGGTGGATGGTAATTATTTTGATGATCCCTTGATGTTTTATCTAGCACCATAATCAGCTCAAAACTGACTAAAGTGCTAATTAGCTAATGTTAGCATGCTAACATGCTAAATGAAGATAGTGGAAAACATTACCTGTCGAACTGCTGGTGTGAGTTAAATATATATATATATTTAAAACATCATCTAGATGAAAAGTTTTAGTTTCTAGATTACTATGGAGATAATTTTGTTTCATTATAAAACAGTCAAAAAAAGTGGTTTGAGAGAGAAACTTTCCACACTTTTGCTTTTAAACTCTAAACTTTTGCTTTCAAACTCTAAACTTTTGCTT
>JAVQJD010057393.1:0-23673 GCA_036023655.1 Nannoperca australis
TTTTTTTTTTTTTTTTTTTTTTTTTTAAGGACTGCACTCAAAAAAAAAAAGTAAGCTTATTGCACTCAGAGCTTGCACAACAAGAAAAGCCAGATGGATGAAACATCTGTGCATGTGCACTGATAATGATTAAAAATACAAAGCGAAATTAAGAGCTGCATTTTGCTCTTTTGAAAGCACTCCAGTTTTTCCTTCTTAAAATGTTTCACAGGCTTCATGTGCCCGTTTGTGCCGTCCTTTTGAACATAGAGTTAATGATGAGCCACTATCATAAAAATAACGACCTCCTGGTATGATGTCATCATTGCCTCATGGCCCAATCCATGACCCTGGATCTTTTCAAGTAGGTGCATCCAATTTGAAATGAAAGCAAAAATCTTTGAACCTGAATTTCAGATTGATAAAGCAAACAGTTTCACCTTGCATACTGCAGAAGAAGTTCATGATCAGTCTACAATATTTGCAATCACTTCTAGTCTAGACGACCTAGTCAGAAAATCCCATGCAGTTCCCATGTGGCGTGGTGATACAAACCGAGTATCGTGTCAGCCACCTGCTTCGATCTTTACAGAAACCCTTTTGAAGTGTGATGAGGTATGTTCAAATCAAAATAATAAGAAAATCAGACACATATGGGCAAGCTTACCCTGAAGTTCACTTTTAATAAGGCAACTCTCCATCATGTAGAGGAGGACTGTGACCATGATGTCCAGCAGCTGACACTCCTCTGTCACATGTCGAGCCAGCTCCTCGTTGCTGAACAGCTGCACACTAATATGTACAATGCGGTTGGACATGGTATCTGACTCGTGGCTCTTCATCAGTGTCTTCATGATGAATGCGTAATGCTGAACAAATGTTTTCGTAAAAGTGATCTGCCGGACAAGAAGAGAAAAGCCCATAACACAATTAAGGCTGTTATAATGATGTTGCTTTTAAGTAAATTCCATTTGCTTTGAAAATCTAATACATATGACAAGCATCATTTCAGTTGCACTAAATAAATTATATTACAACAAAAGACCATCTAAAAGTGAAAGTAGACAGTTGGAGTTTTGTAAATAAATGTTAACATGTAAGAGAAAATACCTTGTAATCTTGATCTGGCAACATGTTTAATAAGAAGGTGACCATCTTTTGAGGAAATTCATATTTTATCGTCCAAAACAGCAACTCCTCCAGAAAGCATTTATGCTTCAGGGATTCAATAATACAGGGATCTGAGGGCATAAAAAGGCACACAAAATGAGATGGATGGTTTTTACTAACTTGTGGACATATACTAGTGCATTCCAATTTGTCTACATTTACCTTTGGTACTGCTGCTCAGCTTGACCCTCTTCCTCTGTCCAACAGACTGTCCTGCATCTTGGTCCTCCTGAGAGGAAAAAAAATGCAAATTTAACAGGTTTACAGATTATTTAAAAGTAACTGTAGTCAGCTCATTAGTTCCTATAAAAAAACAGACTACCCTGAGATGTTGTGTGGCAAAAATAAGTAATCAACAACTATGTGGGTTATTGATTCATCATTTAATTATCAAGTAAAAGTGTATCGAGAAAAGAATCCCAAACAAACTAAACATCTTTGGATTTAGTTTTTGTTGTTGATTATAGACATCTATGTAGGCTCTGGACACTTGTGATGGGCATTTAGTTTTTACATTTAATAGACAAAATTATTCATATGTTAATTTAAAAAAAAGGGGGTTATTCCATGTATGATTCTGGCACATACCTCTTTATTAGACTCATCTGGACTCCCTGGTGCAGTGGTTCCTATGAACACCAACGAAAACATTTAGACACAAGTAGCCATTAGCTGCATCTCATGCCACTGGGCAATCAAGCAAATGCCAAAGATATCACAGTTGGCAAAACTCACAATTTGTTTAAGCATTTACAACTGTTAAATTTAATATGGGTTAAAATAAGATGTGACACACTTTCTAAGTCCTTCAAAATCACGTATGCAAAGTTTGATTTCGGTAGAAACATCACCTAGAATAGCTATGATATTCGCAGAACAAGTACAATGTGTAAAAAGTGAGAAAGTGGTCAGTGCACAATCACATGACTGTGGTGCTATGGAATAAAGGGCATTTTGAATAATGAGATTATGTTTCACTTTCTGTTTGCTTGTTGCAAAAGAAAAGTCTTAACAACATCTTTCTGGCACCTGCAGGGCTTAAACCCCAAATAATGCATGCACATTATCAAGAAAGAACAGAAATAATATGCGTCATATAATGTGTAATTGTTATCTTACCCAATAGGACCATTGCTCCAGCGCCTCCCTCAGCACCACCTGTGACATCAGCAGTAGCTCCTTGGGCTTTCTCTTCCATAGACACCAGACCTGAATTCTTCAAGGCTGACAAATACTTGTCATAGTTCTTTTTAGCATACAAATTCTCCTCTTGGCCTGCAACCGTGAAGCAAAACAGAAATGGCAACAATTGTTGTCATGTCAACGTCTAAAGATGAAGAAAACGTTATCACAAGCAAATGTGCAGTATTTGAAGTAAAGGATGTCTGGATCAAGTATTCTGTTACATAATGCGTGACTTAGAACAAATTGCAGATTAAAAAGGTTTTGCTCTTTCCACTTCTTTATATTTAAACAGTCAACGTTCTACATTTAAGTATATGCATTCCTTTTTAGATTAAAAAAAAATTTACATAGGTGCTTAAATAAATCATATTTTCTTTGTGAGTAACTGTAATGCATTGGCAACAGATGACAATGGGTGAAAAAACACCAGCATTACTTCAATAATTCAAAAGAATATTGCCTAAAAAAATGAAAGGTTGAAGGTTATGCTTAATTTTCAACCTGTGTGGGTCTAACAGAAACTCTAGTGTAGATATTTACCCATGCTCAACTCCTTGAATGTTTGTTGATTGGTCAAGATCGTTGTCAGGACAGTCCTCATTGCTCCCCCCATCTTTGTGAGCTCCTCCAAGAAGGAGATCTGAGGCTCCAGCTGCTGCAGGACTTTCTGAAGATCTCGCTCAGTTGAGGTGTCTGGTAACGCAAGATAAGAGATACAAGCCATCAGACTCACTACTTTGTGAATTTAATTTTGGATGTAAACAGTGGCATCTGGTTAGCACAACAGATCTTGTTTTTCACTTTAATGCAACAGGAGATGCATACATATATTAAATGTCAACACCAGAGTCAACAGGAAAAAATTGAATAATTTTAATTCTAGGTTACTGAAAGAATCAGACACATTCAAAGTAATTTTTCATATTAATGCTTTTGTTTGAGACGGTCAGTGGGTCAAAGTATATTTTCTCACATCTTTGTAAAGAGATTATTGTTGTCATGAGTGTTTTTACCTGGCTCAGTGTATCCATCTCTCAGATACTGTATGATACACAGAATAAAGCGAGGAAGAACCATCTCAGACATCAAGAGAAGGTCTCGAGGTATTAAGGGGACATTCTCCCCCGTTCTCAACCGATGTCGTCTGCAAAACCTGTCAGACAAAAAAAAAATGTTTTGCAAAATTATGTTGCAGCTTAAATGATTAGAGGTAACAGGTGACACCAGTGGAGTTTGGGTAGAGGCATCATAATGGCCATGACTCCTGCCAAACCGGGTGGTTGGGTTTACCCATGATATGAACACTGGGTTAGGTTGAGGTAGAAAATGGTTGGGATTACGTGAGCATTCCAGGGTAAGAATCAATGAGGTAATTTGTATCACTGTCCATAGCAACTCACAAACCACAACATCATCTCTTGTTTAGATTCCTCACAACTGTAGCAGCAAAGACACTACAAATAAAACGTCACTGTTAAACAGCCACTGCCATTCTCTGACAGGATGCTGCTCAACACTGACAAAATCTGATATAAAATATTTTGTTGCTCAAGTTATTATCAAACCTCTGACAATAATTTGTGTAATACGTTTTGACTCAGTCAAACAATACTTTATCTAAACCGTGATTGTACATTACGGTTTCTGAGGAAAAACTATCATCAATAATGGAGATATGATGATAAAATTATAACTAACATTTAACTGTATGTGAGGCTCTCGTGCCGTATCTAAGCAGACATATTGGTAATATATAGCTATATTGACACATCTAGCTACAGCTGCTGGTATGAGAATTATTGTTATGGTTAGCAAGGCTGGCTAATCCTCTGAGCAGAGCTGCTTAGTCGAGGGTTTCTTATTAATAAATGACAGGAGCATCGTAATATTCAAAACTATAGCTGACTGTCAGTTATTCGTAAGCATACCTCAAACCGAATTATCAGGAAGCTGACACCATCTACGCAAATAAGAACATTTTATTAGTTATGTTAGCTCACTAACAAGATCTGTCAAAACTGTATAACCCGCTAGTTAGCATAGCCAGCTTAGCTAGCAGCTAGCATGGACTTACCCACTCTCTCGCATGACATTACTGTCTCCACAGTCACAGGCCCCACCAGCCTGGCTCCTGAACATGTTGAAATCATGGCCCGTGTGGTCTCCGTTATTGAAACACTCAGCACACAGTGACATGCATGGGGAGATTCCACAGGTCCGGCATCGATATGCCACGAAATTAGCCGTCCAAACCAAGCCGCACAGAGTCGCGTTGTCATAGGACCGGACCGTTTTGCAGAACTCTTCGAAACCTTCGCCCCCTGCAATTAGACATTTACACCAGTCAAGAGCCTCCGTGTCCGCCGCTGGTTTTTCGGGATTTAGTACAGCGTCAAGCAGCTCCTGAAGTTGTCGGACCCCGGAGCTATTGTCAGTCCGATTTAAGTCTGCCTTTAAGTGGACGGCAGTGGCTTTCTTGTCCCGGCGTAGCAGCAACGCCGCCATCATGCACTCTGGCTTGTTGTCCAGAAATTTATTTTTGTTGTCTTGTTTTCATGTTCCCGTGCTTTCTCGCGATACTGTTCGTTACGTCGTTGTTGGTAGACCAATTGCAAAATTAAATTTACACCCAGTGTGCAATGAAAATGTATCTAATTTCAGTATTTGATCTAATTAAGTCTTGTATAAATATTTGATCTAGCAGCATCTAAGGCGTCTTGCTAGTTTAAGCAGCTCAGTTCAAACACAGCCTGACGTGCTGTTTGTTTTCTTGTTTCTAGGTAACTGAAAGCCTCGTTAGTCGTTCGGAACCGTCCCTCTATCATAAAAAACAAAGCATTATTTAAGTGCACCCATGCAACACAATGCTGTGCAGAGATGGCCATAGCATACACGTGTCTAGCATTTAGAAGGCCACTTATCAGTTCAATGTGTGAATTAAAATTTTACACTTTTATAAGATACAATTTCATACATAACTTAATTCACTTTTCTACGTTGTATTGTGTATTGGGTTGTATTGTGATAAAATACCTCATATTCTAAGTTTGTTGTTCGAAACTTTTCAAACAATAAATTGATATCATTAAACAGAAAATTGCAGGGAGGAACTACTACTATCAGGCGTTCCGGGTTCAAAGTCGGGTTGTTTTAGTAGATGCGCACCCTCTTGCGGAAGTTGTCTATAACATGCTCAAAAATATACACTCAGTGCGATTTGGGCTGAATAATAATAGTTTGACATAATATATCGGAGTTGTACCACAGGGGCCACACGGGTTTCGGGAGTAATCAGTCGCTAGTAATGAAGCTAAAAGAGTTAGAGAGTTGCCTACAGCAAGTAGACGCATTTGAAGAGCCAAAAATCCTTCTTGAGCAATATCCAACCAGTCCTCATATTGCTGGTGAGGCGACAACGTGTTATCATAGGAAAGTCGTTTGATAGCCGACATTGTTCTCATTACCTTCCTGCTTTTTCTCCCGCAGCATGTATGCTTTATACAATCCAGAGTACGTTTGATGACATTGAGGGTAAACTAGTGGCTGATCTGGGATGTGGCTGCGGGGTCCTCAGCATCGGGGCTGCGATGCTTGATGCAGGGTGAGAGCTTCTGACCATCCTCGTTATATTGTCTTCAATCATGTCAACACATTTCGGATAACAGCTGTGCTTTTCAACCAGCTTCATTCCCCATTTCCTTTCTCCCTCTTCAGTTTGTGTGTCGGCTTCGACATCGACAACGACGCACTGGACATATTCAGAAGAAACGCAGAGGAATTTGAGATTTCTAATGTGGATCTGGTCCAGTGCGACCTGTGCTCTCTGGAGGCAGAGGCGTATGCCAAAAAGTTTGACACTGTTATAATGAATCCACCATTTGGGACAAAACATAACACAGGTGAGTGCACAGTTTAAAGGACCACTACTGCAGTGATTTAGTATTTCTTCTGTAAAGTTGGGGGACTTCCAACAGAGGCCAAGATATCCAGGTGTTTGGTCCCATTGTATGGGTCAAGATAAAACAATTCCAGATCCTACAATCCCTTATAATGCAGCCAAATAGCATCTGTCAGGTCATCTTTCCACTTTATATAATTGCATGATTGTTTTGGCGCTTTCAACCACATTTCATGGTCTCCCTCAATGGATAAGGTTTGCATTGTTCTTAATTTGTGTTAAAATACTTTGCACTTAAAATGTTGTATAGTATCTATTCAATTTGGGTTTACTTACATTTGACAAAGAACTCCAAATTTGTTTTTGTTCTCAGGCCTTTCTGTATTATCTAACTCAAAGTAGAATGCATCCGCTTTCTGAAAAATGTGTTTCCCCTGTAGTAATCACAGTCTTGGATTTTGACTAACAGTATTTATAAGTCGGGAACTGGTCAACATGGCAACTCCCATATGACATGAGTGTGGCATTAGAAAGCGCTCTCCAAAGCCATGAGACATTGAACAACAGTGTTTCTCCTTGCGACATGTATACTGATCTTCGTGTAAAAATCAGTTGGGTACCCCTTTAACTAAGTGCAGCAATATCAAATTACATGTAGTTTTACATTTGTTTTTATTCTTTATTCAAGGCATGGACATGAAGTTCCTACAGTCCGCTTTAACAATGGCAAAGACAGCAGTGTATTCACTTCATAAAACATCAACACGAGAGGTAAGCATCCATACCAGTCACATTTACAGCACTGATGCTTTAGACAAGTCCAAGTGAGATCATTGGTTATTATCAATTAGTAAAAAGTGATTTTACATAACTAACCATATTCTTTAAATTAAAAAAGTAAAAACTCAAGTTCTCATTTTTATGAGTTTAACTTAAGTCTCATGTCTACATCTCTGGTATGAAGACTGAAATGCTTGACGTTCAATTCCTCATCTGATTACAGCACATACAAAAGAAGGCTAATGACTGGGGAGTGAAGATGGAAGTAATCGCAGGTGAAGATAACGCAGTGCATCTTGTCTCTGCGACTAAATATTCAAACAATGACTACATACTCTCTTTACAGAACTGAGGTATGACTTGCCAGCATCTTACAAGTTCCACAAAAAGAAATCGGTAAGCCAGTATGCTGTCACACGGCAGTCTCAGTTAAATACATGTCTTCCAGCATCTCAAACACATTCAGACAGATCTTGATTCATTTTTATAAATGTTTTATTTGCTATTCACATATGCAAACTTAAAAAAATAGCAAAGCAATGTTCTCATCAGTCAATGTAGGAAATCTACAAGAAAAAAAAAAAAGAAAAGAAAAAAACACAATGGCACACAGACTCTTGATGTCACACAGGTCCTACAAACCCAACTCGGTGTTTATGTGAAATTAAATTACTGTCAAAGAGCAGATCTATGTCGAATATGATAAAATCAAAAACATCCTAAGAGAAACATAGGTACAAACGATGTGAGAGGCACAATGTACTGAGACTTAAAAGGCTGAAAACTGACACCAAGCTTTGCAAATTCTTCTTCTCTAGGTTGACATCCAGGTGGACTTCATAAGATTCTCCAAAGCCTGACGCTGTCACTGGAATGGATTTAAATTGCCTCTGCGTTTTCTGTTTGTAATAAATGTTTTCACAAAAGAAAAATTTTGGGTGTGACCTTGTGACTAAGATCCGTTTTCAGTTTTGGCAACTTTCGCTGCAGGACCGTCAGCCTCTTCTAGTTCTCTCTTTGGGGCTGCGGGTGCTAGAGGAAACAACAAAGTAGATATGATTAATGCGTCGAATCAAACCAAATTTTGAAGCTCCGAAAGATTCTAAACTTACCGTCATTATCATCATCATCACTATCAAACTTTGTCTTTTTGCCCCTGTACTGAGGTTTGCCTTGATCTCTGCCACCTCTTCCCCTTCGGCCTCCTCTTCCTCTGCCACCCGATCTCCCTCTGCCGCCTTTAAGACAAGACAAGATAGATCAGGACACAAATATAAATACAGTAAATGAATCATTGATGATCCAAAATAGTTAATTCAACATTTACAAATAATTTTAGATCAGCTGCTAGTTTAAAAATAGCATTTACCTCTGCCTTTGGACCTGCTGTAGGATTCTTGTTGAGCCTCGATTATCTTCTTCAGTTCTTCTTTCTCCTCATCTCCTTCAAGCACCTGCCATGTAACACTGTTGTTCTTGATTTTCAATTCCTCTCCTTTTGCCTCTTTGGCCTTATCGAATGCTTCCTTTGCGTCCCCGTCAAAAAGAAGTGTGCCCTTGTGGAAAGTAAAAATGTGTCATTTTAACCAACATCTCTTTACCCTGAGTCTTGAGAGGTGAAGTTTTTTTTTTTTTTTTTTTACTTACCTCTTTGGCTCCTCTTGTAAAATCAACCCACTTGATCTTTCCATGCCCAGAGAACAACTCATGAAAGTCCTCTCTTGAAACATCTTCGAGCTCTCCGGAAAACTTCAACAAGCAACCTGTCTGTTCATCCAAAAGCAGACCCTGCAACACAAATGAAAAAGTATTATTACTGTGCGTCCCAGTGAGAGAATGTAAACTTGTAAGCATTTAGGAGGATCTTACCATTTCTTTATCTTCCGCATGCTTCTGCTGTTGTTCCTTCTCCCTGAATAACATTTTTGGGAGGAGTCAGTCATTTTTTACAAAATGTACAGTATGTTTTTAGGACATAAAAGGTATTGCTTGTGTACTCACTGTTTAGCTTTTGCTTTTGTCTCCGCTTTGTAATGTTTCCTCTCTTCTGCTTTCTTTGCATGGTAGTCTTCTCTGAAAGCAGATCAGCCATGACAGGATTATTATAAACAGTACTATTTTAAAGGTTTGTATAGAAACCATAATTTGTCCACTGTAGATAGATCTGAAACCAGAAAGCAGCACAACATACCTTGATAACACAAGCATCTCATTGTCTTTGAATTTCTTTATGTCTGAACGTTCAAGGAACTGCTTAGCGGACTCTTCTGTGTCAAAACAGATAAACACTGATCCCTGTAAAGAAATGAATTGAAGTCAATAATATAGTTAACCCAAACTCAGTGGGAAAAATACAATTGGAATTGTTAGACAATACATTAAATATACCTTGAACTGCCTTTGCAGGTTTCTCCTCATTTGAATGTTTTCTATGTCACCTTTTCCATTCAGCCACTCCTGCATCTCATCCAGGGTAGTTTCGAGAGGAAAACCTTTCTAGATGAGAAAAGATGATATTAGACTGTGGGAAAACAACAACAGTTCTCCCAAGGTGAAGAAGAAAATCTGAATTATGCACAATGGACATTTCTGGCAATGCATTACAAAAATTTGACAAAAAAGCATTTATGTAAATGTATTGCAAATATAGGGTGTCATGACATGCATATGTTTGCTAGCAAATTTCTTGCAGGGGAGACAAAATACACCTTGTCTATAGTTTTATATAATGTGTATATATGCACTCCTTTAGGTTTATTAGGTACGCCTAGCTAAAACCAATGCAGTCTACTACAGTAAATCCTAACCTAACCGTCATGAAGGTTATAATCAGTTTTTGTTAAAACTGTTTTGAGAGGTGTTGATTCAACTGTATGGTCATTTTAGATGATGCAGTGTTGAATTGGATTGCATTATGCTGACAGGTGTTTATTATTGTATCTGCTTTATTTTATCAATAAGGGGAGGCTAACTGATACAAAACACCTGTGTTCAAAATACCCACAAACAACACCCTCCAAGACTCTAAGACAGAAACTGAACCTTCATGAAGGGAGGATTTACTGCAGGACTGTTGTATTAGGCTGCATTACGTTTAGCTAGTTACTTTTAAGTGAAGTAACATAACATGAATTCTGAATTAGCGTACAAGCTATTTAAAAAACTTACAATGTACACAGATTTGTGTTTAAGAGCGTCTTTGTATTCGTCATTCAGCTCGGGTAAGGGCTTGTCTGGAGACCTCCTGACTTTAGTCTTGTCTTCGCTGATTTCCAAGAGGCCAGTGTTTGATTTCTGGAGAGCTGCAACGATGACGCTGCTTTCTTCAGTTAAAGATTTCAGTCTGTGAAGAGAATACAGATGTTTCAACACATACTTTGAACTCAAAAATCCTGCTGTAAAAGAAGAGCATGTCTAAATACAAATGATCTACAGGAGCAGGCATGCTTCATTCCACAGCAGTGACACCGTATAAGGCTGGAGACACTGCACAGCATCTAAAGGCTTCCTTTTAATGAGGGTCTCGGAATTGTTAAATGGCTGGAAACAAGTACACTTCATTGACAGGGTGAGGGGCATGTGCTAATCTTGCCCTGCTTTTTACAGGTCATACAATGGGTCCACAAACTGATTAGTCATCACTGTCTTTCTGTTCTTGCGCAGTCACACAACCTCCAGTTTTGCTCTTCAATCAGCTAATTGAAAAGTTCTCCACCTCACCGTTTCCGAGCAAACATTGCTTTTAGTTGACTATTGCCCCTTCTTGTTATTGTAGCTTCAGCATCTGATTCAGTCACATTGTGCTGGTGAAACCCCAATCAGTGAGGTCAAAGCAAATATTTCCTAAGCAGCCGTTAAAAACAACGCACGGAGGTGCATTCCATACAGTTTTGCAAACCCAGTGTTTTAGGGGTAAAGCCCACATAGCTGCAAGATATACGCCATCACAAGACTCAGTGATCTTACACACTCTTCCTTGAGGTTGAAGGTGTGGTGAAAATAGAGAGCCACTCAGGCGATGTCATAACAGCAGCGGGAGTGCAGGTAAACACATGCATTTTATTTGCCGGAGTCATCTTCCTCATTTTAAGATTCTCCTGCTCATGTATGTCTCCGCATGGTCAAGACCTCTCCAACTTCTAGACGATGATTAAATACGGGACTAGATGGGCACTAAAGCAGAGGCTGTACATTTCCTCTCGAATAACCACAGGAGAGAAATTAAAGAAAATGTTCATGATGGACCAGCCCTAACATTATTTGGCTTTTGTGTAGTATGGTGTGCCTAATATAAGCAACTAAATAATGAACACCAAGCTTTGCAAAAACAAAAAGAAAACAGGAACTCTGCTGTCTTTTCTATCAATGTGAAAAGGGAATTTTGATTTATGTGGCTGATTTTATTATAGCACCCCAAACTCTCCCACCCGGTAGCACTAAACTGTGTTGCACTTATGCAAAGGACAAACATTAGTAAATGAAAAAATGTGAGTATCCAACAGCAGCTAAACAGAAGTATAACAAACCTGTTGAATTTAAGCATCGTCTCCAAAGTCACCCAGCCATCATCAAGTTGCAGTTGTTCTTTGAGAAACTTGTCTCTCGGAAGATTGTGATCCCCAAAGTAGTACTAGAGGTGGGAATGAGACATTTTAAGAGCTGAATATAAAACTTGGGAAAAAATGCTAATGCACATTTTAATAATCAGAATTACCTCTATTTGTCGTGCCACTTTCTTCTCAATTGGAGACATCTCTTTATTTTCTGCCATGATTGATCTGTGTAGAGCACACCGACCAATACAATTATTACTTTTGACATGAATATATAATAAACCACAAAAATCATTAGTTGTCTTCTTCATACATGTATATTCATGGTAAGCATAACACAACCCACATTAGTTTATTCCATCAATTGATTCTCTTCAGTACTGGTGTGTTGTCCACAGTTTGATATTTTTTGTATCATACAAGGTATTTGCTGAAGGTTAATTAAAAATAAAAAAAAGGTAATTCTGGTGTCTCTAGATTATCCAATGTAACCTAGACATTCTTAAATGATAAAAGCCTTTGATGAGTTTTTCCCAGTTGTGTGTGAATATTTCTACAGGGCCAGATACCCCAAGGATTTGTTTCTTTACTGATTTGGTGAGATTTGAGTAAACCAGTCTCTAGTGAGTTTTGAAATCTTCCTTGACACATGCAGCAACAGCAGCTGTTGTCTGGGGTGAACTGAGAATGTATTATTATTCTCTGAGTCAATTTGTAGTTTGTTACCGTTTAATATCAAGAAACAAATCCCAAAACAATAAGCAGCTGGTTATATATCTTTAATAGAGTGACCCAGTAAATAAAATCAAAAAAAAAGTCAGTCAAGACTGACTAAATATGCACATAATTGGCATAAACATGAAACAGTTTTAATTCATCCTGTCATGCTGCTGCTGTTGCTGCTGCTAGCTTGATAGCTAACCTGCTAGCGTAGCTTAGCTTACACGCCGCAGCTGTACACCGGCCACGCTGTATATCCGTACACTAAAAGCCAAGACAGTCAACTTATTAAGTCAAGCTACGTTGACAGTACATATTTTATTTAGTGTGACATATGGCCAACCATTAATTACTTTAGTGTGCCATGTTAAATTTGTCACTACACTCTGCGTAACTCCATTTTAGCAAAAGCGTGCTATTCAAACATTCTAGACGATAGTCTACTCTGTCGTTTTGTAAACCTGCAAACTATTTTCTAGGTAATTTTTTTTTTTTTAAACATAAAAGTCACATTTACACCACGTTGAAAAGTTATACTTACGGTACGTTCAGTTGCCACAAGCACCAGTTTTAGCCGCTCGAACCAAAACTCCTCACTTTTCTGCTCGCACGTTGCAGAACTGCGTGCTACGGAGTTCACTCAGGGCCAAAAAGAGGTCGTCTCAGCGCTAACGCCACCGTGAATCTGAGCAGCTACAGTATCTACATGAGATCGTGTGTGATGGAGGACACAGTCCCAGGGTGTCGCTGTGATTCGATGTAACTGCTGCAGCACAGCAGTGAGTCCGCAGTGATAGTGTCAAAATGTGCTGTCTTTTACGATTTTGCTATTATGTATGTATGTGTATGTGTCTTTTCACAGGTTTACAGGTGATGACATTTTGGTACATTGATTTGCCAATGTGCAAATATGCAAAATGATCAAACATGAGGTGATTTTTTTGCTTCTGCACTAATAGGAGTACGCATAGAAATGTCAATAAGCTCTAAATATTAAACTCTTTAAATAAAAGCTGTATAAAGTAAACAAACTAAACATAAATGTCAATGTGACTCTTTACATAGGATGTGATTAAGCGTAGTAGTAGTCCAGTGTACCTTATATGGAACTCAGTGATTAATTCAGGCAGAAATCACATCATAAAGGTATTGATTTATTTAATCAAGTAAGATGGTACAGTTCTATTAATAAAGGAAACGGTTCTTTGGAGTTTCCTGGTGTATCAGTAGTCTGAGGTGGATTCGGTGTTTATGTAAAGTGCATCTGAATAATACTCAAATACTGTCTTCTTTCTAATTTCAGTCTTTCCTTTGAATCGATTAAAACAGAAATACCCAAAGTAAACTAAAATGCTACAGTAATTGTAAAGAGTTTGAAATGCTTGTTCTTCAGTATGTTCACAGTTTGGCAAATGTGTAGCTCTCTAAAGGCAGTTATATCAAGTGCAAAACATGAGCTAACTTGACATCTTGTGTGATAGTGTACCTGACATTTAAACACTTTGACAGAATACAGTTCACCATTTGATTCATTTGGAACAAAATGACAACGCTCTGTTGAGGGTTTGACACTAAACACTGAAAACACAAACACATCCATGTGATCTGGTTGGGCTGGGAAGAGTTCCCACAATCTCCCAAGAGTCCAGCTGAGGGTCATATTTCTCAATGTTCTGCAGATAAGTCCCTTTTGAGTAGGAGTACCCTCCTGTTACATAAATACAACCATTTATTACCGCTGCCCCACACTCCATTCTCCTCTCCTTCATCACTGATATTGGTCTCCATTTGTCTCTCTCTATGTCGTAGCAGTCTGCGATAGTCGTCTGTCCTCCCACCAAATACAGCTTGTTGTGGAGAGACACAGAACACAGCCCATACTCTGAAAACAGAGGATTTCAAATCAAAACACAGCATTCATCATATTTTTATTCCTGCCTCTTCTTCTTTTTCTCATACCTGGATGGGGAGTTATTGTAATGATACTCCACTCATTGACATCTGAACTGTAGACTTGGATTTTTTCATAGGTGCAGTTTCCTCTGTACCCATAGTGACCTCCTGTCACATAGATTTTATCTCCAATTACACAGGAAGTGGCATTTCCAACACCTTCACAGGAAACAGAGGTTATATTGATATATTGATGATATAGTCACTTACGTCTATAAATGTTAATGACTTAAACCCGCATGAATTGATTTTTTTGACCATTGTGGGGTCGCACAACAACTTATGTATTTTTAATCTCACATGCAGGACTTTACTTGTAAAATAGTATTTTCACACAGTGGTACTGTTACTTTTACTTAAGTAAAGGAGCTGAGTACTTCTTCCCTCACTGTCAAGCGCTCCAGAACAGCAACTAAACTGAGCCTGTAGTGAGATTGTTTACTCAACGTGACTATTATTTCGTCTCCCTCTTCAGTTCATTGATGCATATAATATATCACTTCATATTTTACCTACCTTGGACCATTTTGGCCACAGGGAACCATTTCTTTTTCAAAGGATCATAAAATTCGGTCTCCTGCTGTGGTGCTCCTCCTCTGTAGCCTCCGATGGCATAAATGCAGCCATGCAAAGCCACAGAGCAATGGTAGTATCTAGCTGTGAACATGGGACAGCCCTCGGTCCATTCGTCGTAGTCACAGTTATAAACTGAAACTGTGTCCAGAGCTTCAACAGTGTTTGTCCTGTAACCACCAGTCACATAGATATTTGCTCCAAGTAAACTGACGCTGTAGCTCTCTCTTGCATGGTCAGGCATGTCTTTTCCCTGCACCCAGGTGTTGCTGATAGGATCCCACATGTGAACTTCACAAAGAGGGTGCCAGTAGTATCCACCGATGACATACATGCTGGAGGACATTTTCCTGCTTGCGGACATCTCCTTGCCGTTGGACCTTAAAGCCTGAACGATCACGGACGTAAATTTCCCTTCGCTGTTCAGCAAGCATTGTCTGTGCACCTCTAAAGTAGCCTTGAAGTAAACCTCATCCAGGTCCAGATGGATGGAGTGCAGCAACCCTGCAGCGTAATGAACACGGCTATCCAAGTCGTGCCTTACCCATCTGGCTACAGCATCTATCAACACCTCATCCCTCTGCACAGTGAGGTGCTGAGCAGCCAAAAGCGACCTCATCTTCTCGTGGTCCAGCTCTAGGAACTCCTCCTGCTGAATGAGCTCCGTGAACCGGCTCAGCATCACTCTGCGGGACTCCCTCTCCAGGCCGGGACACAGGTGCAGCTCGGCGAAAGCCCGCATCCCCAGACAGTTGTCCACGTCCAGGAGGCGAATGAGAAACTCTTCACACGCCTGCTTCACGGATAGGAACTGCAGGAGGTCCGCGGCCTCCAGCAGGCTCTGCACGTTGCTCTCGGTGATGCGCACCTGCGCCGTGTACACATAGTCCACCAGAGCACCCAGAACACCGCAGTCTACCCCGGTGAGCTTGATCACGCTGTTCGACCTCTCCCTCATGTCGGCTGTGAACATGACTTTGAAATAGGAGCTGCGGGCTGCCAGCAGCGCCCTGTGGCAGTGAAACACCTGTCCGGACTCGCCACATTGCAGAGCCACGTCGGTAAACAGGCCGCCGACGTAGAAATGCCTGAGAGCATCCAGGAGCTCTGCCGGGTGCTCACCGTCACAGAAGTCGTGCGTGTAGATGTCAGCTTGCTTATGTGACATGCTATCTGGAGAAAACACATGGGAACGTGTCAAATTACGCAGCCCGCTGTAGAGAAAAACAAAGTCTCACATTCCCATTTATAATTAACTGCAGTGTTGCGACGCAAATGCCCCTTTATTTGCCCGTTAATGAATAAACAGAAGGCTACCCTCCGGCCAGATAAACTATAGGCTTACCTCTCAGATATTTCCATGAGTGACCCGTGCTGTTCGCGCTCGGCTGTGTCCTCTCTTTGAACGCTCCTCTCCGAAACGCACTCAGTTT
This sequence comes from Nannoperca australis, assembly GCA_036023655.1. Taxonomy (NCBI): domain Eukaryota; kingdom Metazoa; phylum Chordata; class Actinopteri; order Centrarchiformes; family Percichthyidae; genus Nannoperca; species Nannoperca australis. Next base: position 16,245 of record JAVQJD010057393.1, read on the forward strand.
AGCTCCTGCAGGACGGTCGCAGGCAGCTCTATCCTATTTTGGTATTTGTGTGTAGCGGCCATCCCCCTCCTCCCTCTCCCCCTCCCTCCCCCCCGCTGCAAGTCTCCACCAGCAGGTCCTTGACAAAACCAAGCAACCATTCAGAGGAATCACCCAACACCGCTATTTTCACTCGCAGCCTAAATATAACCTTTCCATCCACAGTCTCGTGATGCGTTCATGGACGGCGCATTCGCGTGTACCCAAAACAGGCAGCAAAAATTAAGCGTCACTCGCACGATACAAATGTTATACAAATGAGCATCGCCTTCAATACAGCACAAGACACTGCACCCCCCCCCCCCCATTCTTGTCGTTGCCATGGCATTTTGAACCCAGTTCCAGTGGGACCAAGGCTTTATCTAATCCTAACAAGGATTAACAGCAGTGCACAATATTCATTCCTGCACATGATCTCGCAGATATGACTACATGAGCTGGGTTGTGCTCGTTTTACAGAACATTTAAATGAAATCCGAACAAACAGGAGAGTAGAAAGTGAAGTTACTTAAACTAAATGCATCAAACAATGGTGGCAAACGTTTTCAAAAGCTTTACTAAATGTAATTTAAGTCACACTGAACATGGGACTTGAGTATTTCACTAAACTAAAAGTGGCAATACCACAGCATAAAAATACTGTTACAAGTAAAAGTCCAGCTTTCTTACTTGATCTTAAGCAAAAGCGCAGAAGTATTAGTATCAACTGTATATTTAAAGTAAAATAACTAATTATGCAGAATGACTCATCACTACTGGATTATATGTATTGTTGCATTAATGTGTTTATCACTAGTGTTGCAGCTGGTAAAGGTGGCGCTAATTTCAATTATGTTATATACTGCTGGGTAGCTTCATTCATAATAATGTCACCTATTTTATAAGTTGATTTATATTTGGTAATAATAACATTTAAATGTAGTGGAGTAAAAAAAGTATAATGTTGGTGGTGTAGAAGTATAAAATGGAAGTTCTCAAATAAATATTGCTTGAATATTTACTCAAGTATTGTACGGTACTTGAGTAAATGTACTTAGTTACATTCCATCACTGCTGCTGGGAGATTATGTCCCCCTGTACAATGTAATGTGATCAAGTACTTTAAACTAATGCCTAACCAATAACCCGAGAGCTGATTCCCTCTGACACAAGGACAGGACATTTTAAATGGAACAACATTTTGCAGGGCTGCTGTATTAGTTTGCATAAAAAAAATTGTTCTTAAACTGTTTTAGTAAGTGTACTTTATTCTACATATCTGCCTTAAAAAGGTAAAACGACAAACTGAACAGCACACAACACTGAAACATTTCATTTAATTTTCCTTCAACAAAGTGCATGTACAACATCTAAACACTGGAATGTTACCAAAATGCAAGTTCTAAACTGCAAGTGTTCAACTTCTAAACAAGTTGTTAGTCGTAAACGTTTAGACCAAGACGGTTCAATTATGTTACACACTCTTGAGAATGTAGAGATTCTCCATATTGCGTTGCTGCTGTCATTTAAATGCTGAGCTGTGCCGCCTCCTTAACCAAAGGCTTCAAGGCACTGAGGTCTCGCAGGGGAGAGGACACCCCCACACAATACCACAGATCCCCGGTGCGGTCTGCGGGTGCACTGAAAGACTCAATCTCCACTCCCTCTGTGGCCAGCAGTCCTAAACAAAGAACAATCAAAACGAGGTGTGATTTCAAGGGGAAAAACACTGCAATTTAGTCCTTAAGTCACAACTCAACACCACCCTTTAATCCAAATGTCCAACATCTTATACAATATACTGTGTCTGCCTGTATAACCAACGCTATATTCACTCTTTGAGGAGGCTGATAGGCTGTATATCGCCAGGAAAGTGTTATAATATTTACTGCATTAAAAATACTTTAAGATTTTTTTGAAAAATATCTTTAAGGACACGAATGCATCTTAAACAAAATTGTAGGTCTAAATTGCATGTTACATCTAACTTATCTAGAAGCCAGACTTCAGTTGCACAGTTGATAATAGGTATTCTTCCTCTGGTTACAGAGGAAAACAGATCAAGAAATATACAATAGGAGAACAGAATGATTTTCTGTGCGAGTCCCATTTGCATTTGCACTGCACATCCTCTAATGATTAAAGAGCATAAATTTTCCATCAATTGGCTCGACAAATACCCAGGTGTACCGGAGATCAGAAATAGGAATAGTTGAATTTTGATGCGAACTTTGTCTACGAAGCTTGGAAAAGAATCATTTAAGAAGTATTCTGATTTCTCCATTTTACAGAAGTGGTCCTTGACACACCGTGTAAGGGATTTTTGCAAGTTTCTCTGTAAATTTCAGTAAATTTGTTATTGCCTTATTCTAACAATTTCAGTCTTATAGCAGTGGTTTTCGCCGAAACATTAGTGGATAATTGCATAATGTGTCTCACCAGCCACTGAGGATAGCAGCTGAGGATCTGCGGACGCCTTGAAGAACAGCAGATTTCCAGTGAGAGACACCGGCTGTCTGAACGCACTGTCGCCCATCTCCAGTAGGACTGGCACGCCACCTTGAACTGAACCGCTGGCTTTGTAGCTGCAGCCGTTGGCCACGATCTCCACCTTACACACCCCGCTGGCAGCCTCTTCAGACGCACGGTGGGTCTGGTTTACCTGAAGAGTCAGTTCACATGTATGAAAAATGTGTTTTCTAAAAAAAGACACTTGTTATTGTTATGCGACATTTGCCAGAATGAGCTGATGTCGTACAGTGATCCCAGACTCCTTGGCTAGGCTCTGCACACTGACGAGGTTCGGGCAGCAGCCAGATTCATGATTCAGGAGTCCAACCAGTACTGATGAAGTCACGTAACCAGTGGAGGACTTCATGCAATCCCCTGGTTTAAAGAAAACAGTACATAGTGTTAACTGCCTCTACTAGCAAGGGAAACATTTTAAGCAAAAACATTTACTTATGTACAGCTATCTGGCTTCTATCAAATACAGTGCCCGTTTCACAATCGTACCACTAGAGGGAGAGAAAAAAACATTACATTACAATATCATCTCCTTATGACATGACACAACCCCACACACACCTTTAGGTTACACAAACTGGTCAGACCAGTAGTTTACCTTGAGTAGTGATCTGAACGTGGCTGAGCGGTTTCTTAGAAGCGGTGCATGACTGCAGCACAGCACCGACAGCTTCGCCAAGTTTGATCAGCTGGTGAGATTCCTGTGAGAACGTGCAGGCCAAGACCTGCGCGTTCACCTACAGAAAAGGAGAAGGCGTTGAATCAAGTGTGCTTTTGTGAACTGAACGTGATCCCACATTGTGAAAACCGATGCTCCAAAACTCACCATCTCTGGCCAGCTCAACATCAATACATCCTGATCATTTTAATGGAAGGCTGAGCTGCTCCCCCCCAGATTGTCTATGTTAACACCAAACACAATTAAGCATTTTGAGACCCATATTACGGCACTCTCTCATCTTCATTTCTTCAATGTCACCCTCCATCCAACTGCTTCCAGTAGACATTTTCATGACAAATTAAATGTTGTTCTTTTTATATTTAATGCATATTAATTAGATTTGATGCACTTTGTTTACTTTCAGACTTTTAGTTCAGAGATTATAGATCTAGATTACTCAGTCAAGTTCAATGAATTTTAAGTGTATTCATCGCACGTTTATTCTCGACCTTGGAAACAGCAATTTATGCATTTAGTTTTTGCTTTGTGTGGAATGGCGGGACGTCATGCTGACACAAAACTGAGCTCATTTTACATGCTGTACAAAAAAATAAATAAAAGTTAAGTGAAGTTAAAGGTGGGGTGGGCGGTATTTCTTTGGCATCGTTGGGTAAAAATTACATTTTAACCATGCAGCATATTGTAATTCAAGTGGCCTGAGAGCAGACCTCTCCTTCAGCCCCTCCTCTCGGCTGTTCTCAGTCTTCAGAAACTGTAGTTCGTATTGGCTAAGCTACATGAGCAGATGCGTGTACATGTCCCTTCAAAACGGTAAAAGCCTGATCCTGCTGCCCGTCGGAAGTTGTGGGTTTGTGGGAGGGGCTTAGCAGAGCGATACAAAGGTTTTGCATAGGTTGCATAGATTTCGCATGCCACAGCTTTAAGTGAAGTTTTGGCTCCAAATGTGAGCATCAATGTCGCATGCATTAACAACTGCATCTTGAGCTTGCATATTATTGCCTAACAAAAGAGCCTATCCAGTTTCATTAGTGGAAATGTAGGATTCATTGATTTTGGAGCTTTACCCATTTTAGGGACTGGAGGTCAAAATATCTCAGGCTTTGCTGCACTGATTTTAAATCACTCTCTTTTGAATCTTTCCCCAACTTTATGGAAATGCAAAAAATTGCTGGAGTGCCCCTTTAACAAAACTCAAGGGCTGAGAAGTAGTTTGTTTGAAAAGGCATAAGAACACTGAGAACTTACTGCTCCAACCAGCTTCTTGCCCTTCACCATGTCCACGATCTGTAGAGCAATGTCCTCCCCACAGCGAGCCTGAGCCTCCTTCGTACTGGCTCCCAGGTGAGGACAGCTGATGACATTAGGATGGTCGACCAATGAACGGTCCTTAGGAGGCTCCTGCGGCCATACATAAACGCAAAGTAAGATCTCTTTTTAAATCAACATTTATGGAGTGATAAAAAGAAAATTTTATTTTTAAAAACAGATTGCCATAGTAACATGCAGGAGAACAGAGTTATATATACACACACACACACACACACACACACACACACACACACACAGGACATGCTCCATTAATCTTGCCTCAACAAAGACATCAAGCCCTGCGCCTCCACACTGTCCGGACTCCAAAGCTCTGAGGAGAGCGGCCTCGTCGATGATGCCCCCTCGTGCACAGTTCACAACCTTCACTCCTTTCTTGCATTTGGCAAATGTTTCGTCGTTAAGCAGACCTTGAGCCCAAGGAAAAAAAAATAAAATTGAAGAAAAAAGATTCCACATATACAAGTACAATTTATGATAGCAATATAATAATAATAATAATAATAATAATAATAATAATAATAATAGGAGAACCGCAGTAAAACTCACCAACAGTAGAGGGCATTAGGGGAGTGTGGACAGTAATATAGTCGCACTGAGGCCAAAGCTGCTCCAGAGACATCTGCTCAACCCCCCAGCTGGCTGTCACCTCGGGAGGAGTGATTGGATCATAGCCGATTGTCTAAGAAGAGACACAGCGACAAACTTATCTTGCTATGTAAATATTAAAGCGCAATTTACCACTGATGATGAAATGAGACCATGTGATGTCTTGTCACATATAATCTGGTCACTTACCTTCATGCCAAATGATTGCATTCTTGAGGCGACTTCCTTTCCTATTCTTCCAAGTCCAACTATTCCGAGCACTTTGCCAAACAGCTCTGCGCCCATGAACTGTAAAATCAGAAAACACAACAATGAACCCGTCTACGAGATCCAAACCTGCACCGATCCAGGTGTCACATCTGATTAGCGATGACCGGCTGAACAATGGGGCCGACCACGCAGCAGTAATGGTTTTGTGTGCCGACTGCAAACAGTCACGGGGGCAAACTAAAAATATCTGCTTACCTTTTTGCGATCCCAGTTCCCCTGTTTCATGGACATCGCAGCTTGAGGCACGTATCTGGAAACAGAACGGCAGTGGCAATGCAGTTAAACAAAAGAACAAAAAAAAAAAGCATGTTGACAATTGTTCATATAAAACTTGACTCATCTTGCCTTGAGAGGCTCATCAGCAGGGCGCATGTCAGCTCCGCGGCACTGATGGTGTTGCCGCTCGGCGTGCTGGACAAAACAGCGTACAGTTAACAGACAGTACGCTATACTGGAACCTAATTTGTGCATAGACCGGAGACTTACTTCATGACAATGATACCATTTTTGGTGGCGGCATCAACATCCACATTGTCCACACCAGTCCCAGCTCTCCCAATGATTTTGAGATTACGGGCAGCATTGATAACATCAGCTGTTACCTTGGTTGCTGATCTAACCACAAGGCCGTCGTAGTCCTAAAATGGTGAGAAAAGGACATGGTTGATGGAATAGTAAAGCTTGATGGTGTTGGGGGTAAAACAAAAAAGAAAGAAAAAAAAGGGGGCCCAAAGCTCACTTGTGCCCCAGAGCCTAACAGTGACCCTCCCCTGGATCTGCTGTGAAACACTACAATGTATTCACTCTGCATGAGAACAGTTCAATTGCAACCCATTGTTTTTAATCTCTCCAAATCAAAATGTGTACAAAGGCAAATGTCTGCTCCATTAACCTGATAACAGCTGCTGGTAGGTGGCACTCAGAGAGAAAGTGATGGGATGGAACCGGCAAAGAGAGGATGAGTTGCATCAGCTTCAAAGGGGGCGGTACTTACTTAACAATCCATTTTCACATCTCCCCACTACAGATGAGATGTGACTCAGAGGAAAAGCGTGATTGAAAAAAGCAAAGAGCACACACCTTACATTAAAGTTTGTGTGGGGAAAAAAACTGGCGCTACTTGTCTTTTGCCTGAATACTTTCCCCAAGACCTGAGCAGCGGCAAATCACGCGAGCTTTCCAAAATGATGCTAGCTAAAGCGAATAAACTTTTTTTTAAACAAGATTGAAAAACATGTCGCGCAGGAACCAAAGCACCCTCGATGCATGTGTCGATGCAATACACAGTGCCAACCTTACCTTAAGCTCCGCCATTAATTCATCCTTCTTCATATTCTGTTTCTCGGTGACTCGGATGCCATTTTCCTCCAGAATCGTCTTGCAGCGAGGGTCAACACTTTCGCTGATTAAAACGGTCTTGATGGAGATCGGGGCCATCTTGAGGTTGTCTCTCCGGGTGGTTAGTCGGTGGGCAACTGGTGCTTCGCAGAGGTCTAGTGCCTTCGTGAAGTGATGGACACGGGGGGGGGGTTGTTTTCCCTCTGTTGGTTTTGAATGGTTGTCTTGGATTGAAGACAGCCCCCTTTCACAGTTAACCCCGCCCCTCCTGCGTCTCCTGCTATGACGCCACACACAGGAAGCCACCGGTTGAAAGGTGTATTCAGATTTCACTTCAGTAAAACACAGCAATATCACAAGTAGCCTGTTCTGCAAGTGCAACATGCAGCCTACCGGAAATATCAAAAATAAAATCACTCATTGTGCACATGTCAGCTTATATTATTGTTCACTATGGTAATGTATATTATTACTGATGCATTAACACAGGGAGCTCATTTTAATGACTTTATAAGTAGTTTACTTGTAGCAGTAGGATGTAACTAAGTACACTTACTCATGTGAGCGAGTTTAGGTACTTTTTTGAGTATTTCAATTTTATGCAGCTTCATACTTTTCCTCCACCACTATTTATATATATAGATATATACATATATATAT
>JAVQJD010057399.1:0-10339 GCA_036023655.1 Nannoperca australis
GATCAGCTGTCTGTTAACATACCACAGATAACAAGATATCACACACACACACACACACACACACACACACACACACACACACACACACACACACACGCGGGGTCTGTCTCATGAAGGGAGTTCAGCTCTTTAATCTGTGAATGTGTTTGTTATCATGTGGAGCTCCATCAGCAGAGAAGGCAAACAAACGATCTGTTGTTTATTTGCTGAGGGTTGAAATTCATTCTTTTTTTTTGTCGCTTGATTTTACAAATTCTTACAATTATTTTCAATTTCTGCTTTAGGTTTGATTTTCCGCCATTTATCTCATTTAATATTTTGTAGTTATACGTGATTGTGAATTACATAGTTTACTGTGTTACGCCAGACAGATTTAGCAACCACCAAACTAACTTAAACTGAACTCAACTAAACTCAACAAAGCAAAACATTATATTGTAAATCCATTTAAAGAAGCTTAACAAAAACAAATTATAAAAAAATAAAGTTAGTTAAACCAACTAAACTGGAAAATAAACAATTGTAACAACAAAAAAGGACACCATTTTAACCGTTATATAAATTGTTTTTATTCTAAGGTAATTCTGTTTCCTGTTTTGTGTTTCTGTTGTCATGACGACTGCACCACCATTATGAAATGATCTGACAGCGCCTCATAAATGCTAGCTGCTAGTGGAGGATAAATCCTGGGCTGCTGTGTTGTTGAGAAAGTTTTTATCTTGAATTCGTTGCTACACAAAATCACTCCTCCGCATCTGTAAAAACTGACACATCAGCGTTTTAGTGAACTGTGAAACATTAAAAAAAAACATTGACTCACTGTGAAAGAAAGTGCAGCTCTTGGAAAACAGCTGACAAAGACTCACTGATCAAATGCATCATCTTTCATCATCGTCTTTCAAAAGCTGCACTTGAACACAACATGCACATACACTCAGTTGCCCGTTCATGAGGCACAGCCAGCTCAAATGAACGCAGTCTAATACAACAGTCTTTTTATGAAGGTTATAATGTTCTACTACTTGATGTATAACTGCTTTAGAAAGGTTTGATTCAACTCTGTGCCCATTTTGGAGGCTGCATTTTGTGGTGTGTTATACTGACAGGTGTTTCTATTATTTTGTCCACCCCTTTATATCAATGAGGGTAGGCTAAATAATTTCTGTGTCATCCAGACCTCTGCCCACAGCGAAACACTGTATAAATAACATAAAGCTGAACAAATCATGATCAGCTAAATTGAGATTTGCAATAAGTTACACATTTTTACACATGATGCTAACCAGCAGTCATTCACAAGCTGCTGTGCTGCGGTGATAAAATCATCGTTTAATAATACAAATCAACACACATCTACAAGTTAATGACAGCTGTCACGTGTATTTGACAATAATGACATTTAAAATGTTCCTAACTTTGCTGCCACATCGCACCCCACCCTCACTGAGTGGCTTACATCATCGTTTTGGAAAAAGCTGAGTTTCCCCGTACACTCTGGAAGCTGATTTGAAACAACAGGAGTTTTAAGGGAGAGAAATACTCTTTTAGTCTGGACGGAGGGCTGAAACGGAGATAACATTTTAACTGGTTCAGTGTGAATTCACTGTACTGTGAGAAGAAATAAAGAGGGAAATGAAAGAAAACAGAGGAAGCGTCAAAGCTGTGAGCACAAGACTCAATTAGCACATGATGACTGCATGACCGCATACGTGTGATTGAGACTAATTGCTTATACTGGTTTCAACCCTGGCTTCTTTCCTGGCAGCAGTATGCCTTCAATCCTTTAAAGATTAAAAGCACAGAAACAAGCACGAGAGCTCACATCGTCTGTCCTTCTGTCCATCTCTTATCTGCCGTGACCTCTGACCTCCTAACTGCTGGTTGGGCGGACATTCACAGTGACCCCAGTGGGGCCATCACACAGCTAAAGGGATGCTATCAGCGCTAGCAGGAACACTAATGGATGAGCAGGATGGCAGTCAGTATGTGTTTTTCAGTGAACCTGATTTGCAATGCAAAGACTAAAACTCTTTTTCTTTTTGGGGTGTTTTGGCAAGTTAAAAGTAGACCAGACAGGAATGAAACGTGAGCCTGTCTTAAACAAAAAGCACAAAAGCAAAAGTGTAAGGAAGTAATTGAACATGTTCTAACGAAAGCTTCTGCCACGAGATAACATTTGCTAAACTCATCTGTCAGTCCTCTCTTGTAACGTTAAAAGTGAAAACTTAGTATAAAAGAAAGTCCATTGCCTGTGTTTAAAACATTAATACCACAGCCGAGGAAAATCCTGCTCTCTGATTGGCTAACAGCTGTCTGTTAAAACAGGCCAACAGTTCAACCATCATACTAAGTCAGTGCTCAGTTAAAGTGCAGGTTAACCACAGCAAAGGTACTGATGCTTCAGACTCTGTTAACAGTTAACTGAGTGGTGAAACGCACAAAACCACGTGTTTAAAGTGAGTACAAACAGCTTCTCTTTGCTCCTTTGGTCAGTGGACGTGGTATAAGAGACATACTGGACTCTCAGGCGTTCTGATATCAAACAATAACGGACTCAGCGGAGGAAACTCTGCTTCGTGTCTCTGCCAGTCATTAATTTATACTCAGAGAGTGTGGGAGGGTGGGAACAGTAGCTGCTCAGATTCCTACATAATAACTGCAGGGTCATTAACAGGAAATACCAGAAAACACACTTGAGTGAATGTGTGTGTGTGTGTGTGTGTGTGTGTGTGTGTGTGTGTGTAGCACAGAGTTCCTGTCCGAGATTCACAGTCTGTCTGCTCCACAACTGCCTTTCTGTCTGGAGTTATTTTTATCAGAACAATTAAAAAGACAAAAGAATAATAGTTGATGTAGCATTTATATAGTGATGAATAGAGATGTTGAAAAGTTTGGTACATTCTTTCATTATTTTATTATATATATATATATATATATATATGTATGTATGCTGGAGGGTTTTTTTGCGCTGATACATTTCTCTGAAAGCACATAGATACTTTAAATAAACAGTGTTGACATTTCTAAACATGCTCTTTTCTTGTCTTCTGGTTTATTTACTGATGGCTGGATGAAGGTCTGGACTGACTCACAGGGCGCTTTGAGTTCTGCACTTTCTTTTTAAGGACAAATATTCTTCCCCTGAACGTCAACTAAACACACCAGCTATTTATCACTTCAAACGCTAAACTGCTTTTAAAGTCATTGTTTACTGAGTTCAGTAAAGCTCGAGTAACAGTAACAGTATGAATCACACAAAGTTATTGACTGACTGCAACAACACATAAGAATTCATATGATACTGCATAATACAGGATTACTATTAAATTGTTACACTTTTTACTTTATATCATGTCTTAATTCTTTATACTGTATATTGTTTGTCTGGTAAATTAACAGACAAAATAAGAAGACAGTCTGCCTCCATGCTAGCAGCTCTGTGAGGCTGTACCATGTAGTCTATAGTGTGAATATGCTGATGATTAGAAAGTACATACACGTTCATCATCTTAATTTAGACAATTACTTAAACTGGACTTCCTGGAACATATTTCATTGTCTCACCGGTACCTGAAACAACACATCATAAGACAGCTGATTTTTTTAATCCATACATTTTAAAAAAACATGGATCATTTAAGTCTTATCTTAAATCACAATACATCACAATTTATTTGTTGCTTTTACTTTGTAATAGAATCACTGCCAAGTAACTTAATTTAATCAAATAAATGAGTTCAAGTACAATATTTGCATCTGAAATGTCAAATATAAAGTGGCGTAAAACTGAAATACTCAAAGGAAGTGGCCTACAAATACATCAACATTGTACTTATGTAGGCAGTATATATAGTATAAAGTCCTTGTACTTTGTAATGCTCCTTTACTGTGGTCCAACGTCTCCTCTGTAACTGCACGCATCAAAACCTCATTTTGATGTTGTTTGTTTGTTTGTTTGTTTCTAAAGCTGTATATTTAAGTATTTGTTTGCTTCAGAGTTCAGACAGTAAAATCAGATTATTGCCGCACAGACTCCATTCACACTGTAGTGATAACTGAAGAGGAAACACCCCGAACACACACACACACACACACACACACACACACGCTCAGTTTAGGCGGACAGAGCGGGAGTGGAGAGGAAACACCGTTATACACCCCCACACACGCACGCGCACAGAGGGAGGGAGGGTCTCCGCGCGCTCACTTCTTCAGTTTCATTGACTTCACGTGAAACTCAGATGAACTCTAGTTTTTGTTAAAAAAAAAAAAAAGAAATCTTTTTAAGAGTCACTCGGTTTCATCTCAGCTCACTTTTCTGTCTGTCACGGAATCCCGGTGCCTCGTGCGGCTGTCTCGGCAAGCCGGTTCACGCACGGACGCACGCACCACGCACGCACGAGACGGTTAACGGACCGAGGAGCAACAGGGGGTTTTCACGAGCGGGTCACGCAAGGAGGATTGAAACGGAGACTTTTGGAGCACACCGCTATTGATTCAACATTTGCCCGGTAACCTACCGACCGGACCCGAAGCCTGACCCGGGATATCTTCTGTCTGACCCGGGACATCTTCTGTCACAGCGGTAGGCAGTGAACTCCCGTGAGTTATAGCAGAAGCTTTAAATGACAGAGTTGATGAAGAAACGTTTTTAGTCATTAAAACACTGAACAAACGTTTTCTGCTTTTAAACTGATAGACTTTTAAAAAAGTTAGTAGAGAATCTGGTGTTTTTGTTCTTTGTTCTTTTTAAAGACACCGTTCATTGATTAATCTGAAATAATCCGTAATCTGACGATGACAGTGAGAGGAGCCTCATCGTTAATTATAATGGCGAAAATGTCCATAAATCCTGTACTTCAGTAAAAGAACCACAGTGTAAAAATGCTCAGTTTCAAGATCCCAATGTCAAACTTTTATGAATTTAAGATATTGTTAATGAGAGTCCAGTCAACATGGCCACACCAGTCAGTAGGTTTCTCCAACTGATTTCGTCTGATTTCAAGTCAAAGTCTGATTTAAACTGTAGATGAATTGTTAAGAAAAAGTTATGTTTAAAGTAGTTTTTTTTTTTTTACATTTACAAGAATCAGTTAATCGTGTGCTTACCCTTTATCTTTCAACTTGGATTCCTCCCTTTCTGTTTAAACATTTTCTTTTCTTTAATTATTGCACCTTTCAGGCAAAGGTGCTTCTTAAACACGACTAAAATGAGAAGAAATGTCAGAAGAAAACTCGAACAGAGACAACATGTAACAATAAAATGTTCTTAATAATAAAATGAATTAAAGCAATGGTTTCGGCAAACTGTTTTGGGAAAACACTTATTCGCTGTTTCGCCCACAGTTAAGTGAGATGATTGACATCACACGTCTGTTGTTGGGAACTGCAGCCAGCAGCCGGTTATCTTAGCTTAGCATAAAAAGTACAAACAGCTAGCCTGGCTCTGTCCAAACTAAATCCTAATTAACACGTTATCTTGTTTGTTTAATCTGGACTAAAACCAAAGTGTAAAGACAACAAGTCACTGAGCAGTTGCCAGGCAACCAGCTGAGCTACAAAATGGCAAACTGTTGTTTGTTCACTTTTGGTGTTTGTAGGGAATAAACAAACGACACGTGTTTATTAGTAAGATTTAGAGGTGCTGGTAGGTGGGTTTTCTTGTATTTGGACGGAGCCAGGCTAGCTGTTTCCCCCTGCTACCAGTCTTTATGCTAAGCTAAGCTAACCAGCCGCTGGCTGTAGCCTCATATCAGCTTAACGGTTTTTGTGAGTTTGAACAGAACTTGGTCTGACAACCTGAGTTTCATGTGTATTGATTGGTGTCTCTCTGGTGTCCTGCAGTTTGTCCTCCATCATGCGCTCCTCAGCGGGCAGCGTTTGTGCGTGCTGTGGCCCGATCCTGGTCCTGGTTCAAGTCTTGGTCCTGGTCCATCCTGCGGCAGGATACAATCTGGATCAGGACCACAGTCTGGAGTTCAGCGGCCCCCCGTCCTCCATGTTTGGATACTCAGTCCTGCTGCATCGCCACGGAGCTCACAGCTGGTCTGGATCTATCCTGTTCATCTGATATTGATCTGTGATTGATCCTCTGTTGATCTGTTGTTGAAGCCTTGTTAATCTCCTATGAATCTACAGTTGATCCGCTTCTGATCTACCGGTCTGGGTGTGATGATCTCAGAAATGCAGTTCTGAACTACATTTTAAAGCATTGTGGGTGTTAATAATGTAGATGATGAATCTCCTCAGTCATGAATTGAGCCCTTTAAATGGTCAAACTAAATGCTGCTGTCCTCGCAGAGCTGCAGAGACCAGTACTTAGATTCCTTTAGTTAACATAGGGATGCTCAATTAGCTGCTATCTGCTGCTATAACAAAACAAGTTCCCTCACAGGATCAATAAAGTACGTCTATCTATCTCCACAGTAGGACTGTGTGTGTGTGTGTGTGTGTGCATGCTAATGAGCCAGTTCTGGTCAATGAGAGAAGCTCTTTGATGCTTCACACACAGATGCCATTCAGACACTGAACAGACACAAAGACAGACCCTCCCTCTCTCTCTCTCTCTGTCAGGTTGGTGGTTGGAGCCCCAGTAGCGAACTCATCCTCCAGTCCGTCGGTTCGATCTCCAGGAGCCGTGTACCGCTGCAACATCACTGCTGAGCCCCGCCGCTGCCACAGCATGCATGCTGGTGTGTTTCTGTCTGTCTGTCTGTCTGTCTGTGTCGCTGAGTCTTTTCTCCAGCATTTGAAACGCGAACGTGTTCCTCACACCAAACACGCAAGCGCACATAGTTTGAGAAATAAGCTTTACCCCTTCTGGAAAACTATGACACAACGAACTGCATTAGACTGTAATCAATATTCCTTTTTGGTAACATGTCTAAGCTGTTTGTGAACATTGTTTATAACACACTATAGTATGTAAACTACAGATAATGAACGACAATATAGTAAAACAAATATGTATAATCATATGAGAAATTATAATTGTTGTCAAATACTGTACTTTAATTAACACTCAAAATGACTTTTAAATCTGTTTACAACTACGTGGCTTATGTGCAGGATGTGGCTGATTTTGTTACCATGACTTTTTCTAACATGTTAACACATTGTGAGCTGTGAAGGCTGCATGTGTGGGACAGTGTAAACAGTGAAATCATGTGTGTGTGTGTGTGTGTGTGTTTGCAGACGTGCTGAGCTGTGGGAAGACGTGTGAATCAGAGAGTGATCACCAGTGGCTGGGAGTCAGTCTGTCCAGACAACCTGGAGACAATGGATGACACAGACTGGTAACACACACACTTTCTCTTTCACTTTCTCTCTCTCACACACACACACACACACACACACACACACACACACACACGCCTCTCCACCCGAACATATCCGGGTGACAGAGGTACCACAGATGAGCTGTGATCAGCCAGCTGGGGCTGCTTGTGTTTCTCCCTCCATGTTTATGATGATAACTGATCCTCAACAGGAAGAAAAATATCTGATAGATTTCAGATTCGTACATCCGTGTTCTTCAGGCTCTGTCTGTCACAGTGACATGGGTCATGGGAACAATAACACACTGCTGCTAACTTGTGATTGTGTTATTGTCAGTAATGCATCCATGTCACGTTGTTTGTGTGTTGCATGCTGTGTGTGTGTGTGTGTGTGTGTGTGTGTGTGTGTACAGGCATGTGCTCATCGCTGGAAGAACGTCTTCTACTCAAAGAAAGACAATCAGAACAACAAGCTGCCAAACGGAGTCTGTTATCGCTACGGCAATGACCTGAGACATGCCCAACCCATGATCCCCTGCTATAGAGGTACACACACACACACACACACACACACACACACACGCACTATGTACGTATTGGGTCGACTTCTATCTGAGGCTATTCATCAAGGTCATCTTCCCATCCCGCGGTGGAAAAAGACAGAGGTATGATCACATTGTCCTGTTTAATGAAAAAGAGTTAAAATGAGAAGATTGATGCCACTCTCATATCTGTACGCTAGCTAAACATGAAGCTACCTAAACATGAAGCTACCTAAACATGAAGCTAGCTAAACATGAAGCTAGCTAAACATGAAGCTACCTAACTTGTGATGTTTCTGTGTGAAAGCAGCAGCTGTTCGTCTGCAGAAGGAAAATCATCAGGAAAAACTTTATGTCCTTATTTGTTTGTCCACCTTCATCTCTCAACATGTCTGTTTGTCTCCGCCTGTCTCCTGCAGACCACCAGAGAAAGTTCGGGGAGGATTACGGGTCATGTCAGGCCGGTATTTCCAACTTCCTGACAGAGGTCAGTAACACACAACAAGCTTCATTCAAATCTGGAGGCCATGAAGCCATGTGCTCTCAACTTGTTCCCCCTCATTCTGTTGAAATGTTGAAATTCTTTTACACCATTTTAGAGAAGATAAGAAAGCATTCTTCCTGTGTCGAAAAAAATGAAAACTCACACCGTCAATTTTAAAGAAATTGTGGTTTTGTGATACATGTCACATGATAGAGACACAATAGAGGTCACATAATGTCTCTCTCAGGATCTGATCATCATGGGGGCTCCGGGGACGTCTTATTGGACGGGCTCAGTTCTGGTCTTTAACACGTCCAGTGGAGGGATGTCAGTGTACCTGGACGACGACGCTGGAGCCGTCAGCTTTGGAAGCTACCTGGGTAACTGATCAACTGCACAGCACTACTAATGAAACAATGCCCCCACTACCGACGTACAACAGCTGCGCCGTGCCAAGTCGTCAGTTTACGGTTAAAAGCTTTACAGCTGTCTGTCACGGCTCGTGTTTCACTTGCGTTGAACACGCATAGCTGCGACCAGAAGCGTAGTAGCACAGCAGGGCAGTGGCTGAAGGCTTCCTGTGTACTGATGGAGGACTGGCTTCACCTGCATGAATGTAATACTTGACACGAATGCAGAGGCTTTGTTGTTTTTTCATGCAATGCTGATGACGGTTCAATTATTGTGAATCAATTATAAGGAAGGCAATAACAAACAACGTCAGGGATCAATAATGCTGCAGCTTGAAAGTAGTTTTTGGTTGGATGATGTGATGGTGTAGTGAGAGGTCAGCCAGAGAACACTGTTTGTTTTTTTTACTGTGCATGTGTGACTTATCTCAGTTTCAGGTTTGTGGGGACAAAGCTAATTTTAGATACAGCTGCACTTCCTCACAGCTGCTGTCACTCTGATACTTTCTTGATGCTCACTCTGTGTCCTGATCATATTCACATGTACACGGTATCTGCAGGTCTTGTAATATTATTACATTTAACTTGGTGAACCCTGCAGAAACCCTGCATGTAAAAAACCTGAAGGGTTGATCATGAGCGAGGTGTCTTTTAATCCTGACGCAAGAAACGATGTTTAAGTGATTCGTTTACTGCAGAAAAACACCAGGACCAGGTTGTATAAGTACATGTCAACACATAGAGTATACTTACTAAGTCACTGTGAAGACACCGTCAGCTCTCAGTATGTGTGCTGAACAGGATAAACAGGAAGCTGATCAGAAAAGTGTGATGTTCTTCAGATGAACATGTTCACTGTTCTCACCAAAAGAGAAAGAAAAGACATGCAAGGACTGATGAGGATAATAAGACTGATGATCAGACAGCAAAATATTATCTGTTCATGGTATGATTGAAGTGGAAACTTTCACTGTGTTTGTGTGTGTGCGTGTGCATGCAGCAGGTTAACTTGCTAATCAGCAAAAAAAAAACAGGAAGGAATGGAGGTTTGTATTTCACACATCTTTAAGCTGTGGTTGTGCAACTTTCTTTTACACCCACATAAATTTCAACCTTTAACCACTAAATGTCCATAATCGTATCAAGAGCTGTGAAGACTAGTTTCATGTAGGTCTGGTGTTGCAAATTGGTCAACCACCCAGACCTGTTCTTCTGTGCAGGAGACATTAAGCTAACAGTCTAAGTAAAAGTACCAGTATAACAGTATCAGCTAAATACTTAAGTACTTGTTCTTTTACTTTTACTCCTGCTGATACATGTGAATAACATTTTTGGGGACTTTTGTCTAATCTTTTTAATCATTTTGTTTTGTTTTTCAGTCAAATATTGGAGGATTTAACCCCTTTGCTGTTATTAGCAAAGTTATTTAAAGGAAAACGTTTAATATGTCTCTTTGCTGAAAGTGCTAACAACTCACAGTCATCTGTAACGTGACAGCACGCTGCTTCTATCAAGCTCCTCTTCTGTGGAACCAGCTTCCAGTTTGTGTACGGGCAACTGTATATATGAAATATATATGTATATATGCTTAGTATGAGACACTCCCACACCGCTGCACAATATTCA
>JAVQJD010057401.1:0-13192 GCA_036023655.1 Nannoperca australis
AAATACACTGGCAACAAGAGCAAAAGCCAGTTTGTCCAGTCACGCTCATGAAAAAGAGAGAGGGAAAATAGTGGTTAGCGAGGGGCCAAAAGAGAGACAAAGACAGACGAGGCAAACAAAGAGAGACCAACACGGGGACAGGAAGAGAGGGAGGAGAGAGACGGATGAGGCACAGCTGAGAGGGTCACAGGGTTGAAGCAGACAGAACAGACAAATAAGCAGAGAAAGAAGGAAGGAGATAGAAATGGGGCAGAAAACAGCAGTGACTCACCAACTGTGCCGCAACTACAATGTGCAACAACTGTGCCAGTCAGGTGTTCATCAAAATAGCTCTTGAGAAAAGTGGTTACTGACTGCATCCTTTACATATTTATAGTAATAAACAGCATTTTGTAACTTCTCACATAAGTTTCGCAGCAGAAACAACAGGCTAATTGGGAGACTTATGGAAATGCAGTTTTCTATGTTCTGTTGATTGACAGTTGGTGGCGATAATGCGCCAAGAAACAATGCAATGCACCACAACAGGCAGGGAAGAATACTGTTAGCTAGCAAACACGGATGTAAAGCTCTACACAACTTATATTATCAGAAGTAGGAGGAGGCAGAAATAGAAGAGAAGACAGTCAGAGAAAGACATGGCTAAAACTGCAGCTAAAACTGGGACATGGTGAGCTAACCTTCCCCAAACACACCCACGTACACAAACGCACTCAAGAAAATGAGGGCAGGACCACGTTAACCACCTCCTTCATTGTGACCCTCTTAACTCCCATAGTCTCGGCCTCCCCCTGGTTTGAAGCAGAACCCTACTGAAGGTGCCTGCCTCTAAACCTAGTGCATCTTTTTTTGTTTCTACAATAGCCTCCAACTTCAAGCTTTAGACTCACCACCCCTACCCTCGAACCGAACTCCACGTAAAACGAGAGCTGCTTTTTGGCAGAAAACTCAGAATTTAAGGAGACTGCTTCTATTATGGCAGCTGGATCTGGATACATAAACTTGGCTCAACCTGACACTCATTGTTTTCACCACCTATTGGCCACTTCACTTCTTCAACTCAGGTCCGAAAGAGGCCGACAGCTTGGCAGTCGTGGAGGAAACATTACTCTTTGAGCTGCATCCAACTTTTTAGTGACAGGACAAACATGATGGTCAAATTAAATTCATTCATCTTACACACCTACTTATGAATTCTTACAACCAATAAAAATGTGGCTGTTGTGTGCGATCATGTTTCATTTGATATATAAATGAATAAATATATAAATTATATATAAATGATTATGTGTGGTAAGGGAAAAGAGGGAGAAGCTTTTTCTTCCCTCATCCCTGTCCCTCCCTCTCCTGCCATGTGCTGAAGCTGTCATGTTCCCATGTCAGGAAGCTGCTGTTGTGTTATGCAAACCTCGGGTGGGGCACTAGATTGCCACCTGGACGATTGCTCACACGCTGCAACAGACATCAACAAAGCCAATACAGAAAAATGTATCACATGAAGTGTGCAACATCGGAAGTAAAACATTCCAGACAAAAATATTCATCCACATTTTGTCAACCTCAGTATAAATCGTCTTTTATTTTTAATCTTTTAAAACTTTGTCTACTGGGCCTTTGGTCTTGTCTGACACATCCAAGCTTCCTTCAGCTTCCCTAAA
This sequence comes from Nannoperca australis, assembly GCA_036023655.1. NCBI lineage: Eukaryota > Metazoa > Chordata > Actinopteri > Centrarchiformes > Percichthyidae > Nannoperca > Nannoperca australis. Next base: position 1,659 of record JAVQJD010057401.1, read on the forward strand.
ACTAGACTAGAACTAAAACTGAAACTAGAATGAGGAGAAGGTTCCATTCCTGGTGGATCCCCGCTAACTTAGAGACCAGTGCCAACTGGAACAGGTGACCTGGCACTGATACGGATATCAAAATTGAAAGTTCTCATAAGAATATATGAGTAATAAAATTAAGTGACATTTTTGATAGGGATCCTGTGAATTTGTACTGAGTGGGAATTTTTACAGGGGAGAAATGATCTTGTCAGAGCTCTAATCTCTAAATCTACGAAACAGCAACACCATTTCAAAATGACCTCAAACACTTGAGAATAAACAAATAACAGTTCACTTACTGGCTTTTTTGTGTTTCCAAAGTCAAAACATATATTTGGCATTTCTGTATTGCAATTTCTTTGTACTTATGCACAGACATAAATACAATACTGGCTGCAATAAGCTAATATTGAGCTGTCAATGCTGCATAGTATTGATGCACAAACATTTTGATTATCGATTTTAAAAAAAAGAATCTAAAGAGTAATCTAAAGAAAAAATGTAAAACACTTCCTGGTTTCAGCTTCTCTATTTTGTGAGAATTTGCCACTTTTGTGAACTTAATACTTTTAGATTTTGGTTTGCTGTCGAACAAAACAATGTGCTCTGGGCCACTGTCACGGCCATTTGTCTCTATTTTATGACGTTTTATAGATAAAACTATTCATTTATAATGAAAATCATCATTAGTTTGCGGCTCTGCACACAACAACCTTGGCAGTAAGAGCAACAATAGGTAAAGAGACCTCAGTCGACAGAGGGAGATGTTTAAATGACAAACATCCCCAGGTGGTAATGTAAACACAGTCTGCTCAGGGTGAAGTGGCTCCATATCCATAACCACTGAACCTTTCCTGGAATAAAGCGATACAAGGAAGGAGTGGAACAAACAGCTACTCTACTGCTCTCTTCTCTTGAGAATAAAAGCGCACAGAGGCTGGCATTCACACCAGCCGCACTCATCTTCCTCAGCAGCAGGGGGACGGCCCTCAGCTCGGCAGGCCATCTGTCAATCACTGTCTGCTCCAGACGTGCCCAGTGAGCGGACCAGACACCCATCAATCATTGTCCACTCCCTGCCCTGCTGAGTCAGTGAGGATAGCCAACACCAGCTGTCAATCATCCTCAGGCAGTGGAAGGAGCTTACAAAAAAACTGTTTTGATTGAGCTGAGAAAACAGATGTAACCTTTTCAGTTAGTTTTCTGGTTCCAGCTCATCAGATATGAGGATGTGGTTCTTTTCTGGTATATGATATGAACTTATTATATGTTGATGTTGGACGGTTGGTTTGACAAAACAAGAATGAAGACATCACCTTGGACTGTGGGAGATAACGGTTTATCTACTGTTTTTGGCCATTTTACTGACAAAACAATGAATCGATCAATTGGAATAACAATGCGATTGACTCAATAATGAAAATAATAACCAGTTGCAGCTATCATCAGACTGTAGGAAAATATTGTCTCAAGTCTTGACAAAACTTCGATCACAACTGAGCTGCAGGCTAGCTGCTAACTGCAGCTAAAATGCGATAATCCTCATTAAGTAGTTTTGTGAGTGTGTGTGTATGTATGTATGTTTGTGTGTGCGTGTTATTCAAGCAAATGATCTCCAAGTAGTAACACAAGCTTTCACACAACATGTTCATTTACAGACGAACACAGGGAAGCAGCAAAGAGGACAACAAACAAATTTACACCTTCACTCATACAAGTAACACATTGCATTACATTCATTTGGCAGACACTTTTTCTTCAAAGTGATTTAGCGGACTCAAACGCTGCGGGAACAAGAGTTAATATTGTAAAATTCTACAATCCTAAAAACCCACAACGATGAACAGACGGTTTCTGCATTTCCTCAAGGGGGTTTGACTTGAGTCTCACTTTGGCTACATTAAATTATATAAATTATTACAAATGTTTCTGGCATTATTCCTGTTATGCTGAATTTGGGCAGCACGCTGACCTGCAATGTCACTTCTTAAAAATGAAAACAAATGAAAAACAGAAGTGTATTTATACGTAAAGATCAGGAACTGAAACTACCAAAGTCTTCTGCTGATGCACTTGTACGAACAGCGTGCAGATAAAAAGATGTTAATCTGTGTAAGAGTTGACCAAATCTAAGAGTCTCGACCTGCTCTGTACGAAAAAGTGTCTTGAGATAACTTTGTTATGATGTAGCGCTATAATAATAAAATTGAATTGAAATTGAATGTGGTTGAACAACAGGGGTTAGTTCACAGACAAAATCTTACGCAGATGTTGAGGATATGATATCGATGATAAGGCTAAATGTTGAAAAAGACCAGTCACAAGTTAGAGATGATCTATCACGTGACAATCAACTTCTTTGGTGATGTACTTGTTTCTGTGAGATGTCTGCATGCACTGCATGAGTGTTATTAGACTATGACTGAGCGTGAGTGTGTGTGTGTGTGTGTGTGTGAAAGCAACACAAGAAGAGGTGGGTGTAAAATTGCTCTGACAGGTCTGTGGTATCTGCCTAAATGAGATTCATGGAAAGACTGCAGAGACGACACTGATATCACTATATTTTACTCCTGTGTGCGTGTGTGTGTGTGTTTAAAGTCTAAAGTAAAGAGATAGAAATGGGTCTGCATGGCTGCTTTGCTGCCAAGCGTGGATCTGATGTCAGTTTGGGTTTGTCGCTCCTTATAAAAAGCATGGAAATAGACGGAGACATGAGCTGTTCCTGGATCTGTTCACTGCGAAGGGATTTCAGTACAAAGATTAGATACAGACTTCCACCTGAAGCCAAAACAATGTCTGCTTCATGCTGTTTACGTGTACAAGAAAGGAAATGTGTCCAAGAGATTGTGTGTGCGTGTGTTGCTGAGTAATATAAAGAAAACATCTGGAGGCATTCCTGAGACGCCTCAGCGGTGACAACAGCCAACCTGGCAGGAAAAACCGAGGAGAGAGGGAGGGATGAAAGCAGAGGTAAACGAAGAGCAGCGAGTGATAAACTCTCACCGGGCTATAACTTGTTTCACTGCACTCCCTACAGTATGTTTCCACCTAATCAATCTCCACTGGTTTGTATTATGTCAAATACCACACGGATAAGACAGAGCCTATTTAAAAGAGGAGTGCAGCAGAGTGAAATACTCATATCTGCAGAGATTTATGTTTTCGTAACAAACCTAAGAGCCTACAGCCATGCTCTCTCCTCTGCGAGGCTGTGCCATGAATGTATTTTAAGAACTGGACACCGGACGCAAAGATGGCGCCTATTCAATCCAATGGGAATTGCTCGCCCAGAGCATACTCCCAAAAAATGTCTAGTTTCCAGGTGTACTTTAGAGTTATGCGGCCCACTGAATGCGTAGCGGCATTTCCCCCTGCTGGCCCCGCCCACGAGTTCCCGCTCGGCCCATAGACTTTACATTGTGATGACGTCACGGATAAAAAAAAATTTTTTAAACACTTTTCTCGGCTCGAGAAAAGTTTTACAAATATAAAAGCTCTGTGGATCAAAAATTCATAATAGAAAGAGTCATAATGGACCTTTTTTGCAGTTCAAGGTATCCTGTCAACAGTTTTATAGACATCTCTTTTACAATGGTGGTCTATGGGGAAAATGCTTTTTGGGCCGCAGGGGAATCTTTAGCTGTAATACCACGAGTGGCCACTGGAAAACATTGGAAGCAAGGCTGAGCGGCAGCCCCATGTCAAGCTCTTGTTATAATATCCATGGGCTGTACTAAGGCACAGTGGTGCTTTGAGCTACATGCTAACATCAGCATGCTAACATGCATTGATAAAGCTAGCATGGTGAGGTTTAGCAGGTAGCATCTCACTGACAACACTAAAACCAGCAGACCAGGGGTTTCATAGTACTCAGTTCCCTTGCCGACACTAATCCTTTTCATCTCTTTCTCTGAAAGCAGAGGGAGGGATGAGACAGCAGGGAAAAAGAGAAGAGAGACAATCGGCTCCCTTTCCCCACGAGCAAGACAAAAGGCCAAGAAAGCCTCTGAGCAGAGAGACAGACTGAAGGAGGTAGACGGCAAGAGAGAAAGAGACAGGAGGGAGGAGAGGAGGAGGCGGAGAGAAGGGAGATGGCCAGCATAAAAGCGGTAAAGAAGCAGGTGGAGGAGAAAGGGAGGGTGGTTGACCCACAGTGCCAGAAGCGCCTGATGGATAAAAGAGCATGTGAGAGCATGCTGGGAGGCCAGACTTGCTGCCAAACACACAGACATCAGACACATGAGTGGAAGGAGGAGGATGAGGTGTTCATTGAGAGCGCATTTGTCAGAGTCCTACTGCTGTAAAACATTCCAGCACACACAATACAGGGCTAAACATTAAATCAACGTCCCAAAAAATTTATTTCTAAATTCAGAAGGTGCTGGAGTTTTCTTCTCTTGCACCCCCATGTGTTTTTGTTCATCGTTTAAGACTTAAATCTCCTTCCTAACATGCATTTTGCAATTCATTATTACAAACACAATATTGTCTTTAAAAAATAAAAAAGGTGCTGCAGCTCTAAAAAGGCAAAAGCAAGTCACATTGTGCATTTGTTGGAAAGCAAGAGTGTGATAGCCAGGGAGGGAACGAGGGAGAGGGAGGAAGGGAAGGATGAAGCCGTGAGAGGACGAAGACAGAGGAAAAGAGGAAGGCCAGGGGTTCAGAGTTTATTATGCAAGAAGCATTTGTGTTGGAAATTTAGCTGTGCGTGAAGCTTGAGGTCAGTGTTGCCCTTGTACACTTTCCAGTACGTATACACGGCTCATTGCTCTATTCTAAAATGGAAATGTGGAAAATAGAAATAAGAGTTCAAAGCGGAGAATGGCAGAGGCATGGAGTGAATCAAGCAAAAACAATCATGTGACAAACTGTCCTGATGTATATCGCCTGATGTATATCTTCAGAGGCGGAGGTTTTGCGCTTGATCTATAGCTTACAGCAGATCCTGTGGGCAGAGGCAGGCTTCCTGGTGTCACATGCTGCCCGCCCATATAACTTCTCTGACTTCTATAGTGTCTACAATGCTGTGCGTGATAGCAGTTGAGTGAGGACTGGCAGGAAGTTAGTAGCAGTGGCTTGCATCAAATACAGCCATGTTGGCAGCAGCTCTGTGAGGCTGTGCAGCGGTGCTTTGAGCTTCAAGCTGAATGTCAGCATGCTCACAATGACAACGCTAACATGCTGATGTTTAGCAGATGTAATGTTTACCGTGTCCTCATTCCAAGCTTTGCCTGTTAGCATGCTAACATTTATTAGCACTAAGAGATAGACCAACAGAACACAACTGAGCATGAGCTGGAAATGTCAGTTATGCAGGTTTTTGGTCATAAATTTTTTGACCTGACGATTCCTCCTCCAGGCACAAAAAGTGGACCAAGGGTCACACACATAGGCACAACAACATAACATTACACAATATACTTTAAATCAACAAGTAAAGATTACTGTGTGACTGATACTGCCCTACTTCACTTAAATCAACTAATAAAATCCGTAATATACTTCCATTGCCAAATCTTGTTGCTATTTTATAAGTTGTATCTAAAACCAAAAATGATAAACAGTAGAACACAAAATAAAGAAAGTCCCAAAAGAAAGTCTTCTCTTTTTAAATTCTTAGAAACAGGTTTTCTGTGTTGGTTGGTTCAGCTGAGCCATGACTAACAGCTGACTGCGAGCAAGTCACACCTGCAAGTCACAGTGTGTGTGTGTGTGTGTGTGTGAGAAAAACCAGGTATAACTTGAGTGTGTGAGCATGTGGGTAGAGAGACAGAAACTGGCGTAGAGTACCTTACATTTGCATTATGAAAGCACTCAGGGGAGACTGGGGATGTGTGGCTGTACATGGTGAATTTAATAGCGAAAGACAGAGCGCGGAAGTGCATATTAAGAGCCCCCTGAGGCTTCACTGCCCTTAGTGTGTGTGTGTGTGTGTGTGTGTGTGTGTGTGTGTGTGTGTGTGTGTCACAGCATTAACACTTATGACAGCTAGTCCAAGGTGTGGTAGCAGCAGCCAGTGCAGCAGGTCTTGGCTGTGTGTGTGTGTGTGTGTGTGTGTGTGCGTGCGCTTACAGGACCCACAGTGACTGACTGTGTGTTGTCTTTGGCGCAATATATACAGTACACCCTGAAGACTTGTGTTACAATACAATACAGTTTAAAATAGATTTAATATGTATCTTGTATCTCAATTAGATTAATTAGACTGATGTTAGCTACTAGCTGAATGGCCTGGTAATGCCCCAGTTAGCAGGAGAAATACAGTATTAGTGAATATCTTTTTTTCTTCTTCTGTGAAATTAACCAGGTAACTTAATTCAACATCGTTATTCCAGGTTGTGAAAGAGCAGTTTCGGGTGCAATAAACAAGCAGCTGTTTTCACATTAAGATTAACCTGTTACATCATTTTTGTTTAATGTGCTAAATCCGACAACTTTCCCATGTTTAATATTGTTGAAAGCAGAGTTGTAGACAACAGGTTTAAAGCTTGGCTAATAAATTAAATTAAATGTGTGGACGAGAGCAGCACACAGAGATAAAACAGGTCAATTCCGGGGGAAAATGGGCACGTTAGCTGATGCGTGAAGTCAAAGCCATCGAACTGAACTGAAAGTAGAGACGGTTTGGGTTTATATTTGGGTGCATTTGAATCAGGTTATATAAAGTATTTGGGGATAATGGAAAGGTCTGGACCTGATTGAGTAACCACAGCTTAATGTAAGCAACAGTTTAATCAAGTGGGAAGGGAAAAGCATTTCACTCCCATCTCTAATTATATAGCCAAATATCATTTTACAGCCTACGCTCAATTAATTGTTCTTGGAGAGCGTCCACTTTCATTAAAGCTTCCACAAAATCTGTTGATATGTTAACGGGGTTAGGAGGAGAAAGCTCCATCTGTCTCTTCACATGTAACATTTTGTACATGAACGCTGAATAATGCACATAGGGAAGCCCTCCTAAATAAGACCCCAAATAGCTATGTTTGTGTGTGCGCGCATGTGTGTGCAAGGGTGTATTATAATTAGGTAGAAAAACTGTGACCTCATCCTCTTGCCAGCTGTTCCAATGACAGCACAGCCTCCAGGTAACACACCAGGAAACACCTGTCTCCTTTTCCTCAGCTGCCTATTTGTCCGACACTCCGTCTGCGTTCAGGCTTGCCGGCATTCAAATGAGCAGGAGCAGAGCGAGGGCAAAGCCGGATGTCATTCTGACTTAGTGTTAAACGGCTGGAGAGAGCCGTGCAATGGGGGCTCTGGCTGCAAAGAAGACAACTCACAGACCAGACATAGTTGACCGAAGGTGGTGGTAAACGGAAGGTACAAACACAAAAGGAAACGTCCCAACTCACAGGTTTGTGTAGGCTTGCTACGGCTTCATTTTGTTCATTTATTTACACTGCGAGCTGGTGGGAGTGCGCGTTGGAAACCATAACGCAGCACTTTGTTGAATCTGCAAACATGTACTGTTCAAAGAAGCCTGACTAAATTAGTTTTTTGCTGCACCACCTAAAATAATACTCGGGCTGGACAAGAAGTTAACGCTGGAAGCTTCTTCCTTACAAACCAGGAAAAGGACTGCAACTAGCCAATATTTTTATTATCAGTAAAAGAGGAACTTTACAGATTTTTCCTCCACTAGCATAACACACCCAAATCTCCAAGTGACATCACTTGAGGCCGTTTATCAGATTTCGAGTCACGAAAAGGCTTCATAGAACTTTTTCCACATTTGCATTCATACAGACTGTCATGTGAAAAAAATCATCTGAGATCACTTTTAAAAAGTCGATGGAGTTTTTAGAAAAATTGAAATGTTGCGTCTGTATCGGATTATGTCTGACCGTTGGACCTATGACCCCTGAGCCAGGTAACTTTACTGTTACATTTAAATGTAGTCACAGATAAGTGTGTGTGTGTATATATATACACACAATCTTGATGTTAAATTCAAATATTGTTGATTTCAAAACCCTTCATTCTTTTTCTTTCTGGTAAGAGAAGCTCAACATATCCAGTATAATTAATAAATAAATAAATAAATAAATAAATCCCTTTTCACATTTTAAACTCATTTAATTCTAAAACGGGATTTGACTGTAACTCCACCCAGGCACCTAACCATCCCTCCAGACCTGAGTTTTCAGCCCGGGCCAGGGGACCTCCCAGGAGGCCAAATGTTATCAGCGTAACTCGATCTCCAACCCAGTCTAATGAGAGGAATTGTTTGTGGGAGACTTTAATAACTCCCATTGCCTATTTATATCTCATATGTCACACCTTCTATGACGGACACACACACACACGCACGTGTGCATTTTTTCACCCATTTACGTGTTTCCATAAACACTCCACACTCTCTTGTACAGTCTCCAACATGTAGAAAATGTTTTCCAACTGTGGGAATGCACCAAACCACCAACAGTATTCAGCAATATACAGTCGCATACCAGGGTGATGATGCTGCAGACAGTAACAAATTAGTGTGAAGTTTGCGAATGTGTTCTGTATTTTGGCTGGAGGCCAGTTAAAAGAAACAACTTCCCTTAAAAGCAAACGTACTTTCCTTCTAATTATCCCCAGTGGAGGACAGCTCTTGAGAGGTCCGACCACTGCTAAATGAGAAAACAAGAGGACGGGCTGGAGAGGGGGGGGAGCAGCTGGCGCGTAGCCTAGATATGAGGGAGGGAGAGATAGTGGGAGAGGATAGAAGGGAGAGGAGGGGGAAGATAACAGAAGGGCAACGTGGTAGATCACTCTACACTCGTGACTGTTGCTGGTCCAGGAGCATTCATCGGAGGGAGTTGGGTCAGGCTGCACCACGGAGGCCAGAAACTGTAGAGGCCTAGAAAAAGTACAGAACTACACTGAAATACAACTAATAAAACATTTCCAAAAAGGTTGTGGCAGCATCCCCAACACCGGTATAACACAGTACTACAACGTCTGGCAAGTGTTGGCGTGAACGTAAAACTCCAAGGAACCGCCAATCACTCAGCGGCGGCCACGGACGACGACTGCTGAGCCGCTCTAGAATAAGTGGGGTTTACTACTGCAGGGGTCGACAGGAGAAATTGCCCAGTTGCCCCTGGTGACTAGACCAATGTAACCACTTCTCTGTGAACTAAGCTGCTGCTGGCAATCACATTCATGTAAGAAACATTCTCTGTATGCCTAAAATCTTCTGCTTGAATGAGTGCCTCCGTCTCGCTGATTTGCAGTCCTGTAACTGTAAAATGTCCCTTTCAGTATGTATACAGTATATATTCTTAGTTGCCATGTGCAATTTTCAACATCCTTCTATTTTAGTTTGACATTTTTTGCTGATTGTTTCCACCATTACATTAAATTATATGCTCCAGTTTGTCTTCATTTTGATTGGTCATCAAATGCTTGAAAACACCCTGACCCTGGCTACCCACGCTACACGGTCAGGCCGCAGAATTCCTGAAAGTTACAGACTATTCTTTGGAGCCCACAATATGGCGCTGAGAAACTCGCTGCAGACCACATGTCAAATCATGGTGAGTCTGCCCAGTTCACCAGGGGCTTTCTGTTCTAAAAGAAAGGGGGGGTCGGGATATTATTTAGAGACTACATTTGGCTACTAACCTCATACCCAGCAAAGGAAAAACCTGTTAAAAGGGTCCACAGGGTCTAAAAGTTGTACTTATTGTTAAGAATGGAAAAACAACCCAGAAATGATGGTTTATTAACTGTTAACTCGGGTGGTAAAGTAATAAAGCTCAGCGAGCACATGCAGAATAAACCAGCTGTAAATTTGGGTGGCAAATGATCCTCAACATGGTCAGAAAAAGATTATTCTGATGAGCCAACTTTTGAGTTTAACATAAAGGGCCCCCCCTCCCCGACTTGTGCTTTCTCGTAGCAGTGCGAGCCCTAGGGAACCATGCCTAGTTCATCCCATTAATTTGGCCGATATTGCTTTGTTCGTGGACTGTTTACCAGCCGACCCCCTGCTGCGGGGGAAATCACCATGCTTGAATCACTGTAATGGGTGCAAAGGGATGAGAACGTTGTATACTCAAGGGGTGGGAGGTGATCAAAAATTAAAGACTAGATTTAAGCTATGAGGGCGGAAACATTTTTAATAGTTTATTGGCTAAATCCTGCACATAATAGGCGTTTTTGGACGGGAGGAACTTTTTCATTAGTTCTAAAAACAGCTGGAGGACTCCTTCCCTTTTTGTTGTGTCCACACTGCAGGAACTGGGAACCATCGTAGCTCTTAGCTTCTAGGTAGCTTCTGAAGTCAAGTCCAGGCTTTAATTCAGCCTTTTATCCACCGGGGGAAATATTACCTGAGTTTGAATCGTAAAAGTGAAAATGAAAATCTTGCGCGACGTAGCATTTCCGATTGCCGGCCGGCTTACGTCACTTTAGTGTTCGTACTGGCAGTGTGAATGTAGTGAATGTAGTTCTTGTGGGAGTCCCCAGAACACTTTGGTCAGAAAACGCCTATTGTTCATCAACACCCTATGAAAAAGTAATAATAAAATACGAATGTAAATACACATACTAAATAAATACTAAATCCTCTGGTCACCATAGCTCTAATATTGCATCAGCTTACGGGTCTTGTCCTATTAGGGGAAGAGAACATTTCCCCAAAGTAAAAACCCCTCCCACAGATTACAACATAATGCTCTTCCGATTCATTTCTACAAAAAAAAAAAGAAAAGAAAAAAGAAAACATCTTTGACATTTGAATGTAAGAGCATGTGACAGCTCAGTGTTGGGTTTTACATGCACAGTATTTGGAGGCAGACTAAACCATTTTGTTTATTTGCTGGTCATCGGAAGACTTTCAACCGATGTCATCAAAAGCAGCCATCAGTTAATCCTGTTTGTCTGATTTAAGAAGGAACACCATAACTGCACTTTGCCCTCTGTACATTTCTCAACACACATTTTAAGCTGCCATTTTACGCAACAATCCTCCAGCAGCTCCAGAGATAGTTGACCCAGCTGAGTGGCTGTTTAGACAGCACGGCAGCACTGAGCGATGGGGCTGGGATCGATACACGCGGCCCGGGGGCCCTGCCATAATGAGGAGGGGTCAAAGGTCAGGGTATGTCCGAGTGCAAGGCTGCTGGTGTTGACAAGCCGTGTGAGAGGGAAAGTGAGGAATTACTGCGGTTATATAATGAAACTTCAAAGACTAAAACACTGGAGTGGCCCCAAATTTGTACTAAAGTATCAGTAACCTACTCTACAGGATGGAAAACGGAGCAGAGCAGTAAAACAGTAAAGTTATTTTTTGAGCCGAGTGACCTTGCTCCTGTACATCCTCCTGACCGCTCCTGCTTTTTCCAGCCCTCCCCGTGCTCTCCCAGAAAGCTGGTGGGGTTCACTGGCCATGGGTGATAGGTGATGTCATGATATTGTGTCAGCACAGTGTTGCCGGTCTCTGTGTGTGTGTGTGTGTGTGTGTGTGTGTGTGTGTGTGTGTGTGTGTGTGTGTGTGTGTGTGTGTGTGTGTGTGT
>JAVQJD010057407.1:0-39997 GCA_036023655.1 Nannoperca australis
CTTCGAGAAGGAAAACCATCTCTGCAGCAATCCACCAATCAGGCCTGTAAGCTAGAGTGGCCAGACGGAAGCCACTCCTTAGTAAAAAGCACATGGCAGCCCACCTGGAGTTTCCCAAAATGCACCTGAAGGACCCTCAAACCATGAGAAACACAAATCTCGGGTCTGATAAGACAAAGATTGAACTCTTTGGTGTGAATGACCACCTAGAGCCTGGTTCCTCTCGAGGTTTCTACCTGTTAAAAGGGAGTTTTTCCTTGCCGTTGTTGCCTAGTGCTTGCTCATGGTGGGAACGTTGGGTCTTTGTGTGTGTGGAAGTTGGTCTCGAGCGGCTCCATGTGATTGAGTGCCCTGAGATAACTTTGTTATGATATGGCGCTATATAAACAAAATTGAATTGAATTGAATTGAATTGAAGGACTTAGAGAATCTTCCCTAATGTATGCGAAATTTACCAACTGTGAGTATAAGATTTGTCATGTAACTCAAAGGTTTATCATTAGACTCATATTTAGTGACAACATTTTGAAGCTGCGTGCTGCAGCTACAAATTGATGAGAGTGGTGCGAGTAAACCAGTAAGGTTGCGTGCTGTAGCACCAAGACAAGGACTGTTAGCTAGCTAACAAACTCTTGCTAACACACCATTAGCACATTAGTTAATTCTGGAAACTTACACCAAGTCATAGGACTTAAATCTGCATAGGACTTAAAGCCTCCTAACACACACACACACACACACACCACTAGCCTGCCAAAGAAAAAGCCTTTATCTTTATAAGGCAGATAAAATATTGAACATATTACGTGACAGTGTTTTAAGATTCTAGCCGAGGTGTTTTTTTTTGCTGGCTGTTGCCACACTGCAGCAGGAAACCCGTTGCCGTCCCTACAAACCCTGAAACACTGAAGTGTGAAGAACAGCCACCACGTCCCCGCGAGTCGACGCACTATAGTAAACAGAGAAGAGGACCAATAATGCCAGTGTGGAGTAAACAAACGGAACACCAGCATCAATAAGAAACATTATTAATTCCAAAAAGATTGAAAAAATGTGTTGGTTTTGGCGTGTTGTTGATTTTTCACTTCTGTTGTGTGTGTGTGTGTTTGTGTGTGTGCGTGCACATCGTATCAGAAGACTGACATAAGCTCTTCAGAGAAGAATTTATGTGTGTATGTGTCTGAAATCTGTTCTGATGTCCACGTAGTGTGTGTTTCATACACAGAGAGGAGACCACGTGAGTTCTGCATGTGTGTGTGTGTTGACTCTGCGCTCTATTTGCTCTTTCATGTTGGTTTGGCCTCATTCAGAAAGCTTCTCTGTCATCGTGGAAACTGTGCGTTGCCAATCAAAGCATTCAGCTGCCAGTGGGGTCCTAATACACTTGTGGACCCCCAAACCTGGCAACCAGACACCACCAACCAAACATCCACTGCTGTATTCTTCTCTAAAACCCTGCCCACTTGTATCTGTCAGGGAAGCACTCGGAATAGTTTGTGATTAAATAAAGATTAGGCTCTCTGCATTAAAGATTCAAACACACACATTCAGATGCACAGAATGAGTGAACAGGACAAACACATACTCACTAGATGCACTCATGCCATGCACACATGAAGACATAAATGTTCTGTAAAGTGCCATAAGGTGTGCGTGCCATGCCCACACACACACGATGACGCGTGATTCCCGAAACAACTGAACAGGTAGTTTTCCCATGACTCCCAAAACAACGTACTAGTGTACTGGACTTTCATCATAATGGTAACAACAACAACAAAAACAACAGCAACAACAACACGTGGTTAATGTTGTGAAAGTTACAGTTTGATTAGGTTCAGAAAAAGGTCATGGCTTGGGCTACAATAACTATGTTAGTGATACAACTTAACTGCTTAAGTAACTTAACATATAAAGGTGTACCGGACCTTTGTTGTCATGGTAACAACAAGAACACGTGGTAAACAATGGGAAACGGTTGCAGTTTGGGTAGGTTTAGGCACCAAAACTACTTGGTTAGGTTATAGAAAAGGTCATGGTTCGGGTTAAAATACTACATTATTTATGTAACTTAACTTACGGCTACGTGACTTAAAATAAGTCACCGTTGACTTTTGTTTTTACACGGGACATGAACAGTGATTTCCTGCATCCCATGTTTGACTTTGGTGCTGTTTATCGGTCATCGCCTAACAAATGTAAATATGGGTTGTAATAACCTGCTTGCATACAACCTATACGCCTTATTTTTGGGGAGGGCAGTTTCCTTTTTGTTAGACTCTGCTTGCCTGGCATGTCTTTCAAAGTCCATGGCCACTGTGTGGAATAATTTGTACTACCCATCACAAGTAAACTGATCCTGATGTGTAAAATCGGTAGAGTTGAATGTAGTAGGGTTTTTTGGCAGTTGTTGCAGCACGCCGGTAGGGATGCAGCAGGCTTATTTAATGTGGTGGTTACCTCCAAGGTTAGCTGTTTTTTAATTGACAAATAAATGAAACACTGTGTATTTACATCAACTTTTTATCTAGACAACTTTTTATGTGAAAGCGGCCTGCTTTTCGTTGACAAAGAAAAAAGCAAAGTACACTCAGAAATGTAGAGTGAAATTTAAAATAAAATAAAAACAAGCCCTGCAGCAAAAGTTAGATGTTAGCTAAACAGATTGAAGGACAAAATCTCCCTCCTCCATGCTTGGTCAGTTTTCCCTTGATAAACAGTGGTTAAAAATAAATTTCATCTGAGTCAGATGCTAAAAGTCTGACTTGAAGTTAATGAAAGATGGCATTTTTGGCTGACTAGCTTCATCTTGTTCATCTGCGTGTTCCTGTCTGATTCTTTTTCTTCTTGAGTGTTTTCAGGTCCCTTTGGTGCAGCTGTGATCTGGCCTCAGACAAACATCATGCCTCTCTGTCCTCTCCATCAGCGTATCTATTTCTGTGGCACCTCACTGATGCACTTTATCACAACTGATTACCTAATCCCCCCGGCTCTCGCTCTGCTTGCGTAGTGTGTGTCCTTCAGCCATGCATTAGTTCTTGTGTCCTTCTTAGGTATTGGGTTTTATTTGGTTAAACTTTCTCAGATTGAGCACTGGTCTTGAAACCTTTTGCCAGACGTGGAGAAAAGTTTAACAGACACCATGCAAACAAAGAAATGAATTATTGGCGCAGAAAAGTTAGCTAGCCTTCATCAAAGTTACATGACAAAGAGACAAGGTATCTTAAATTCCACTTTCTTGCCTGTTCAGCCACAGTGGCTGTCACCTCAAATGGAAGAAGTCAACTAAAACTCATGCTGGCATTCTGGAAATGAAATCAAAAGTATACACGGCAGGTTGTATCTGGATGAGTTTATCAGAATGAGCAGTTAGCAGTAATTAGTTTTTCACTAGTTAAATCATACATGACAATAATATTGCTTATCACAGCTTTGCAGACGACACTCAGATTTACTTTCACCGAGTGACTATGGTCCCTTTGACTCACTCTGTCAATGCTTAGAACAAGGCAACATCTGGATGCAATTTAATTTCCTTCAATTAAATAAAGACACAACCGAAATAATTGTATTTGGCAACAAGGAGGAAAGAATGAACGTTATTGCTCAGCAGGGCTATAAAGACAAAAACCCAAGTTAGAAATCTTGGTGTTTTAATAGACTCAGATCTGTTCTTCAGCAGCCACAACAAGGCGGTAACTAAATCTGCATTTTATCATCCCAAACAAATCCAACTTAGAGGTCTCATATCCAGACAAGACTTAGAGAAATCCATGCATTAGAATACTTATCGATTTGCTTATCAATGACATGATACACACTGCCAACAAAATGTTTCAATGACGTATTTTGGAGGTATGTTTGTCTTCACTGCCTCTTCACTTTCAGCGCCCTGCCCAGTTGGGATGGGATGGGAACTCATCCAGCTTCAACCATCAGGGCAGAGAGAAGGCTCATTTCATACTCTTTCTCAGTGACTTTGTTCAGCAAGCGGTGCTGGTTTTAAGCCGTGGGAAGGTAATAATGAAGTTGAGTCACTGCCAACAGCCATATTGTATTGACAGGCAGGAGACAGAAGGAACTCTTTGTCTGAAGCTCGCCAAGCCCGTAGAGCTCAGGAGTGACGCTAGTGTGTGTTGATGACAGAAATACCCCTGGCATTGCTTGTGTGTGTGTGTGTGTGTATGTGTGTGTATGTGTGTGCCCTTGCATGTACTGTATGTGTCTTTACAGAAATTCTTCTTGTGGGTTATGTGTGTTTGCAGACATCCATACATTGCATATGTTCAAAAACTGCTGCTGCTCCTTTACCGAAAGAAATATACAAGAAATTTTGATTATAAGTAACAGTTCTGTGTTACAATGTACAAATTTGGTTCTTCTGTATATGGGGACAGGATCATATTGTCTGCTAATGTCAGATACACGAGTGAAGGTAGATTCAAGCATGGCTCCCAATGCACTACCAAAAAAAACATTTGACTTGGTATATTTGTGCATAACAATACAGAATATTAAGTAGAAAATATAAAGAAACGAAAAAGCCAGTACTGCAATTTGACTGTTAATAAGTTAAAGAGCTGTACAGTTTTGTGCAGGGATGTGGGGCGTGGAGAGGGTCAGTGGTGATCCTGAGTCGGTGTCAGAAGGGGACCTGGGCCTTGTTGATGAGGCCAGCTGCAGACGGGAAGAAACTGTTGTCGTGAGGTTTTGACCACAGACTCCTGCCAGAGGGAAGTGTCTCAAAGAGTTTGTGTCCGGGGTGGGAGGGGTCGGCCACAATCTTTCCTGCACGCCTCAGGGTCCTGTAGGAGTATGGGCCCTGTTGGGATGGCAGATTGCAACAAATCACCTTCCCTGCGGAGCGAATGTTGAACTGATGGTCAGCTCCCACTTGAAGTCCTGGGTAATAATGGTGCCCAGGACGCGAGTAAAGGCTCCATAGTGTCGACTGGGGAGACACAGGGTGATTGGGCGGGGCTGGATTCTTTGTGTAATCCACTACCGTCTCCACTGTCTTCAGAGCGTAATTGGCTTCAAAATACACTGGACTCTGCTACCACTGAGTGTGTGCATCTGTATTCCTGGGTGTTAGCGTGTCATTAACAGGATTTCTTGCTCTACAAATAGCCTGGAATAGACAAAGGTAATTGGCTTTGCCTGTCAGTTAATCAGATTTAAGGCATTGTAACATTTCGCATTTACGTTATAGGGTTTTGGCTGACGATCTTATCTAAGGAGACTTAGAGTGAAGAATAAGCAGCTTATTGTCATCGTGAGTGTATCTAATATTTGTTTTTGTTCAAGAAGCTGGATTCTTTTACAGTAATTAGCCATTTGGAACTACAAGGACGTGGTTGTGGCTGCTGACTACTTAGTCGCACACCATTGCACACGTTTTTGTTTTATTTTCCAGAGCCAAAACAGTAGAGGGGTCTCGTTCCTTCAGACGCTAAAGGACTGTCTAATAAAAGTACGAGTAATGTCTTTATAGTGAGCCTCTTTGGAGAAAAAAGTTAAAGATAAAATCTTATTACAGAAAAAAATAATACCACAGACTGCAAGGATTCACTGTAAACTCCTGCTTGACCAGATTAAGAAGTAGGCTGCCTGCTAAGTAACTGATATAGGCCTCATTTAGGGATTACCACTAACATTAACTCTCACACACTCTGTAGTGGTTAATAGGTTGTGTTACCGTGTTAATGTCGAGGCTTACAGCTTTTCTAAAGGTGACACCAGATGCACTGCTGCAGCTTCTCACTCTTATCACCAACTCTGAGGGCCCTTCCTGACTTTGACTTAACGTGAAAGAACCATTGCATTTATTAGTAGGCAACACATTTCAGGTCACTGATTCCCATGAATAATTCTTAAGTGTTTTATACCATACCTTTAATTTTATTTGTGTTAATTTTTGTTTTATTCGTTAGTCTGTGATCAATAGGTCAAATTCTTTTTCCGTCCAACACTTTGGTTGATGACCATATTCCTGCAAAACTAGGGACATTCCCATCAGCCTCAGCTGTACTTTTTGTTTTGTGCCAATTAGTAAATGTTAGCATGCTAACACAGTTAACATAGCCCTTGTGAGCATGTTAGCATGCTGACATTAGCATTTCGCTCAAAGCACTGCTGTGCTTCAGCCTCACTGAGCATGACTGTAGACTCTTTTTTAAACTTGGAGCTTTAAATGTATACAATTACAGTGTGTGTACTGTACTGTGTGTTCTTGCCTTTTCTGCAGTGAATGTTGTGTAAACTATAATACATTTATTGTAGGGAATAAAGCATGAAAGCTGTTAAAATATTGAAAGGTAGACTCTAACAATCTAAGATTAAAATGGGTCATTATTTCGTATACAAACAGAGTTTTAAGATGAGGAACAAAGATGAAAGCACAGGTTACAAGTGTGTAAATGCAGTCTGATGTAAAAGGAGAAGCACCTGAGGACGGGTTAATCAATAGCTGAACTCTGATTAGTTTACTTCCAGGAACAGCTGGCAACAAGGATGACTGTATGAGATGCATAATGAGTCACGGCTTGTATTGATGGAGTCTGAAAGCTCTGGTTTGATCCAGGGCTCCAAGGCTCTGTGCACTAAACCTTCACACGTCTCCAGTTATAGCTGACCTCTGACTTCTCTGTGATATGGCAGCTTTGTAAACTGCCCTGAATTAATACTAAAAACATATTCAGGAATTGGTTTTAATGACAATAGATAGATAGATTAATACAACAATAGATCTATTTTTGCTCAATTAAATGTTTTAAACATTTGTTGCTGTAGTAACATGTACTCAACCTACATGCTGGAAAGTATCACTAGAACACAGTAATTCCCAACCTCAGGGGTACTTGTACGTGGAAATATTGTGTAGTAGCTCAACTGATTCAGAAAAATAGAAATTAAAATTGGATTAATGAATATAACCACATACTGAGTAGGCTGTAACACCTGGACACCATGTGTTGTCACACGGGTGAAAATAAAATAAACAGTTAGCTACAAAAAATGAGTTCAAGCTGGAGTAGGCAAAGTCTTTACCACCGATGCAAAACCTTCCGTTTCTCTCTGATGCTTCGTATCACTCCGCTAAGCCCGCTCTGTTCTTCATGAGACCCTGGTCCCTCCCGCCACGACTTGTCTTCTCAAAGACGCCCCTCCAGCGCTTCACGGCCACAGAGCAGAGCGCCCCAGGCTTCAGCTGCAATGCCATGCAGCGGGCTAGTACACCACACACACACATACCTAATGACGCCCAAAAAATACTGCCTACCCCACCTTTAAGTGATTTGGAATAGAAAGCTAAAAGTAGTGTTCAAATTGTTAGCAAAAAGTAATGTAGGCCTATACACAGTAAAATACAATTAAATAAATAGATAAAGGATTTTAACAGTTTGCTAAAAGTAACGGTGAAGCTGCTAAAATGACTTAGCTAAAAGTAACAAAGATTTTAAATAGTTAGCTAATGGATAAATGGTTAAAACAGTTAGCTAAAAGTATTGAATTAATGGTGAAACATCTAAAAGTAATGGATAAATGCTTGAAATAGCTAAAAGTAAAGGCGGAGAGGATGAAATGTCTAGCTTCTGCAGGAGTAGTATGCATGCAAACTTAACCAAAAAACTTTGAAACTGACAGTTCAATTGTATAACAAAAATTACAACAATATCCACTTTTGTGGAGTGTTACATTACATCTAGTTTAATTAAAGTCACTTCAAATGTGCAAATTTGGAACATGGTGAGAGGTGTTAACTACAATAACATAAACTCTTCCTGGAAAGTCACGTCCAGAATGAGTCTTCATTCGGTGGTTTTGATTTGGCTGCTTTATAAATCTTCTCTGTCCAAAAGCTTTGCATATACAAAAGCCTTCTATATTTAACTGGATTAATTTTTTTGTCTCATAAATGACAACTGAGACCGCTTTTATACTCAAGAAGCTGAAACTAAAATGGCTAAAATGTCCAAACATAAACACAGTATTGCTGCTGTAATCCAGACCTGAAGGAAAAAGTCAGTCAAATAGGCTTAAAAGTAAGTAAACCAAAT
Organism: Nannoperca australis; assembly: GCA_036023655.1. NCBI lineage: Eukaryota > Metazoa > Chordata > Actinopteri > Centrarchiformes > Percichthyidae > Nannoperca > Nannoperca australis. The sequence continues at coordinate 8,061 of JAVQJD010057407.1, forward strand.
GAGGAGCTTTTATCTATTAATGCTAGCTGGAATAAGTAGTTTATACTGTCACACACACACACACACACACACACACACACACACACACTTTGGTTTTGGGAACGTTTATATTAATCACACCTCCAGGATTTAGAATTTTTGGAAACTCTCAGAGAAAAGCTCTGGTCTGGCGTAATTCATGCATGTGGTGCGATGTGGCAAGCCAGCTGATCACCTGTGTGTGTGTGTGTGTGTGTGTGTGTGTGAGAGAGAGAGAGAGAGAGAGAGAGAGTGTGTGTGTGTGTGTTATTAAAGTATAAAGTGCTTATTCCTGCTCTGTCAGACACAGAGCTGCTGTTATGAAACGAGCAACTGTGTTGTTTATTCTCTAAACCTTTAAGAAGATTGGTGTCGTTTGGGCCGAGTGCGTCCATTTCCTGTGTGTGTGTGTGTGTGTGTGTGTGTGTATTAAGCACGTGAGGTTTGCATTTTGTCATCAGGCTGTAGGCTATTTATGCATACACGTGAGGATATGGGCTCTGTGAGTGAGAAGGGGCGGGCGAGGGAATTAAGAATAAATAGTTGAAAATGAAAGGGGGAGAGAAAGAAAGAAGTAACAGAGAGAGAAAAAGAAGTGAAAAACAAGGAGCGGGAGAGAAACAAAGTAAAAGAGAGAAAAATGAAATTAGTAGAAAAAGAGACAGATGAGACAGAGGTTGAAGAAAAGTAATGGGAGAGAGAAAGAGAGAGAGACATAGACGGATAGGTGAAAAGGAACAAGAGGGAGAGAGGGAAACGGACAGAGGGAGTGGAGGAGAAGAGAAAGGGAGCTCATGCTCCAGTGGAGGTGAAGTCATGCGAGCAGCGCTGCAGCGTTCTCTTCAGGCTGAGCAGCTCCAGCCTGGACATAACGAGCTGTCTTTAACTGCATCACCTGCCACCTCACACACACACACGCACACACGCACACAGACACACACATAGACTTAAAGTGCACTTTTGCTTGTATACACTCACACTGTGTGTTGCCAGACAAGCACACACAAAAAAAGAGTCAGACATGAATGCACACACGTAGAAACAGATTTGTACTTGTATAGACCCCCAACCCCTTCTAGAAATGTGCTCACTCTCAAAGACACACACTCGTGTGAGTAAGTGTCCTCTTGGATGTGTGCTCAAGCAAACAACTGCAAATCAGCAACAAGTTCACGCAAACACCTTAAATACAAGCCACTTCAGTTACTTTCAAAGACATGTTTTTGGATCAAATGTGATATTGGTCAATCAACGACGTCTGAGAAGTTTTTTTTAAGTTGTACCGGGAGAAGCCGCAATCTTGTATCATCGAATGGTGTATCCTGTGTATAGTGCTGCTTTCTGTGGTTGGGTTTGATTCAGGGCTAAGCTTAGGTTTAGGGCAAGTATCACACAAGATACTTGGGGTAAAGGCTAAAGTCGGATTCGGGTTAAGACAAGGTGAAACACAAATCAGTGAATAAGAGGGACAGTTGCAAAAACTGTTAATTAAGTACTCTGTAAAATTTCTGTGAATCTGTGTTTGACTGCCAGTGGGAAACCCAATAATACTACTACTATTTAAATTATAGTCTACAATAAGACTATAAGACTTGGGATTATATAGTAACTGCTGGTGTTACACTCAAACCTGATTCTGTGATGTCACAGGGTCAACAAAATCTACATTTAAATATCTAAATCTATATAAGAGTCAACATTTTGATATTGGCGATCAAAATGACAAGAACTTTTTTCCAGAGCCCAACGTTGACATACTTGAAAACCCAAAGATATTCAGTTTATTGTGACAGAAGAATAAGAAGAAATGTTAATTTGATTGACATTTGATAAGCTAAAACAAACAAATTTTTAGCATTTTTTGCTTAAAAATGACTTAAATGATTAATTGATTATCAAGTTGATGATTCATTTTTTGTTGACTGACTAATCGTTTCAGCAGAATAATTTCATAGACTCATTCAAAGACACCACGAGGCTTCGTCCTATATCCAAAGTAAAGACCATCTACCAGACACTTTTCTCAATATCAGTTCTACTTGCATGAATGACTTCTTTCAGTGTGGATCCTGCTTTGGCACTTCAGGCATGCAGCTGAAAACTTTTTGCACACAAGTTGAACTCACCTCACACTGATGGGAAAGTTGTAGCAGTAAAAACAAAAGAAAGAAACTAATGAGTGACTGAGAGACAGACTAACCTGTATAGTTTCTAGTGGTGCTCTGAGTTGGCATGTCGGTCAGAGCCTCTGTCTGCGCTTCCGTCGGTCTCTCAGCTTCAGTCTGCAGGTCTGGCTGCAGCTGGATCGTCGTGCCGGTCCAGTCCTCCGGCAGCGACGCAGCAGCGGTGCTCTGCATGTCCTCAGGGCTCAGCGTGGAGCCTCCGGCCAGGACCAGAGCACTGAAGAGGGGCCACAGCAGCAACCAGAGGTGGGCGCCTGTGCTTTGAGCGGCGGGTCCTGCTTTCAGAGACATGGAGTCAGGTAATGAAGAAGAAGCGCTCTGTGAGAGGAAAGAAGAAGGAGCGATTCACAGCCTCATGGTCAGGGGCTTTGACTCGGCCTGAGTCTCAGTACCAGGTGGAAAGATCCTGTAGAGGAAAGTTTGACGCTTCCCTTCCCTTCCCTCCTCTTCTCTTACTTCTTCCTTTGTCTTCTTGTGTGTGCTCCTCTTCTTTTCTTCTCTCCTCACTCCCTTGGTGGAGAAAGGAAAACCCCCTCTGTGTTGCCACTCATAACGCTGCCGTGCTGCGAGAAGGTATGACAGAGAAAGAGAGGAAGTGAGCGAGTGTGTATGTTCATGTGTGTATGTATGTGTGTGTATGGTAGATCCAGCTGCTTGCTCTCTGCTCACTTGCTGTTGTTTTCTCTCCAGCCCTGTCCTCTCTCTCTCTCTCTCTCTGCCTCAGCTCGCTCACTCGGTCCGCTGCTCTCTCTCTCTCTCTCTCTCTCTCTGATCTCCAGCTGGGCTGACTGAGCTCTTGCATAACAGCAACTCATTCGCTGAGCTGTGCTGAGCTGTAACTCATGCAGCCTTAAGTCCTGATATTCCTGGTTGCTGCTCTTTCCCTCTCTGCCCCTCGCACTCTGTAGTTTCAGTGTATTGATTGTATAGACAGTTTAATGTGTCACTTACATTTTTCCCTGGAAAACCAGTCGGACTGATTAGTATTTGCTATCACAGGCTGGGGGTGCATCTTGTGACCCCCAGCTTAGCCACCAGGCAAAGAGAGGCTTTGAAAGCTTGTAGCTGCCCAAACTGAGTATTCAGCAAACCACCACAGTAATACCGTATTCAGACAAAGATCAGGCGCTGCGGCATAAATGCCAGTCCTCCCATTCATTTGAACACAAGTAGAGTCAACCGGTCGAGGCAGATGACTGCCCACCTAGAGCCTGGTTCTGCTCCAGGTTTCTACCTGTTTTTCCTTGCCACTGTCGCCTAGTGCTGCTCATGCTGGGTTGAGGTGGTGGGGACTGCAGGGGGTGCCGAAAAAAGGTGAAACAGTCAACTTTTGGAGAAACGCAACAGACGTCATGCTTGCCGTGTATTGCACTTCACGTTGGGATTTCTGGTTATTGTTTCTACTTGTGCTAGGAAGTGCTGGAAGGTGTGTCAGCATGGTCATGCAGTGACACTCCCACACAGCCACACAACCCTGCGCTAATCGCCGCAACACCTGATTTTATCTGAATACAGCCTAACAGGCAGAATAGCATTGTCATCCAATGAGTGGCTGGAGAGTCTTACACCATAAGACACAAGCTGGGTGAAACATAAGAAGAAACAATCACTAAATTAGCTCCTGGCCCAACATAGGATGGTTGACATCTCAAGTCTAGACAACACATTTCTACACAGACATTGTTTCAGCCGTCTGTCTCCCACGTGTCTGACAGAACACATACGCTTCTATTTTAGTCAGCCAGATGCCTAACAGCTTACGTTTCACTCATTCTAACGAGTAACACGTCTTACTTAGCATACTTTTACACTTCTGTTTTTACGTGCGTAAAACTGCAGTGATGGTGTGTTGTGACCCAGTACTCGAACGCCTTCTGTGCTAACATGCTGCTTTCACTACAAACTGTGTAGACACTGTGTAAGCAGACAAGGCAATGTATACAGCTTGAAGCGAGAGAGCAATTCATCGGAAAGCAAATTGACAACTAAAGCAGACTTTATACAGCCGTACTATTAGCTGTAGGCTAACGTCTGCAGGGGCTGCTTGTGTTTTCTACAAGTTTCTGATGCTAGTGTAAATTGATGCTTGTGAAGACCACATAATATAATATGAAGAAAAGATCAGGGATCATATCCTTTTCCAGTAACACTTGACATGGGACCAACCAGTGTTTTAATCCTATTTTGCTTGTATAAGTCGGCTAACCCACACGATTTTCTTTGCTCTTTGTGATCTGGAAGGTCAGCCCAGCATCCAGTTGCAGGGTTTAGCTTATCCTCCGCGAATCTTTTCCACACTAAAACCTTGTAGCACAAGCTAAACTCACAAGATAGGTAAATGTCAAACTATGTCATATACAGTGCTCTCAGGTCACACAAATGTTTGCAGTATGTAACCCGTATACAATTTTCAGAGTGCTCACTCTAACAGTATCTGACCATGAACTGATACTGAGCTTACCCATGCCTTGTGGTGCAATGGGAGCACGTCAGAAGGTTGTGTGTTCAAATCACATCAAGGTCATGTGTTTGCTGTGTTGTCAAGTGGTGACTCAGATGAAGAGTTCAGGATTACTAACCACAACAAGTGTTAAAAGGGGCTTTTCTGGTTCTTAATAAATTTAACATGAGTACCTGCCTACCGTCCCCTGTGTCTCTGAGTGTGTGCACGTGTGTGCATGCATCCTCATGTGGGACTGTATGTGTCACAGGTGGATGCTCAGGTGTAATATGACGCCCCTGATAGCTCTCTAGTCAGAAAGTCCATGCAAAGACATGAATAATTGATGCATCTGGGACCAAAAATAGGAGAAAGAGATGGAGAGAGAAAAGAAAATAGATAAAGGGGGGGAGCGATTAAAGAGTGAGAAAGAAGCAGGCAGAGTGAGCAATGACATGAGAGGGGGAGGAAAACAATCAGAAAGAAGGAAGGACAGCAAGAGATTGGAAAAGAAAGACGGATGAAGTGAGATCTGGCGCTTTTAGCCGGAGAAAACTGCCTCCAATCAAATGTTCGGCCAGTAACTGGGGACGCGGTGGGCTCTGCTGCCGCAAACTACATTATTTACAGCCACAGCTTTGCCAAAGTGGACACAAGAAAGGCTTCAAAGGACCGATCCAAGATTTTATTTTAAGCCATCAAATTATAGCTGCACTAGGCAAGGTTTTTATGGTAAAAATACACCCATCCTATCAGTATAAATCAGAAAATGAGGCTTGAACGGAGAAGGTGGTTTCAGGTGTCAGGGTTTAATTGATACTGGGAAATGCTCTTAATGCACAGGAAGTGTGAACTTGGCACAGAAAATCTCAGTTTAACACCAAATCCACCACCCACTATGAAGAATAACTATATAACATTTTTGAACGTCCAACATTTAAAGATTTATTTTAAAGCGGTACTAATCAATATTTCATGTGTAACATGACAGAGGTCCCTTGTAGTATTGAAGACAGAGCCAACTCTACAGATTCCCACCACTTTTAACTCATTGTTTAAAGTTTTTGACTCAACTGTCATCAACCTAGTTTCAAGCCACAGCAGGCAGATGTTTCCAGTGAAAAAGCTAAACCTACTGTATGCTACCCGACCAGCACCAAACAGCAGACAGCCGCAGTTAGCATTAGCAACTAGCTCATAAAGAAAGCTTGGAAACATGACTCCAAGTAAATGCTAAAATTACCTTGTGTCTGCTGGATGTATATGCAGCCAATTGTTTGCTAAGCATTTGATAGTATGTCAATGTTGTGTTTTCAGCTTGTTTCACGGCCCTCAGGTGACAAAAAAACATGAATGCAGCTTTAAAGTCCCACTAAAACGAAGATTTGAGCGTTTAATGACGTGTGATCAGGGTATCAAATCTAGTGTTGATAGAAATGCGGCTTTATACTGTATGTCATACAAGGAGTCATACAACACCAGGAGACTCGGGAAGTTCATCATTCAGTCTCTGTTTTCAACATGTTTTGTTGTAATTATCTGTTGTATTATGTCATGTACTTGTTTCTTCTAATTTTGTCAAATTTCTCACTGTTGCAATGACCCCCTTTATATCCGCATTCATTCAAGCTGCACATAGAGACTACAAGTAAGCACAGTTTGATCAGAAGGCCTGCGTAAACATTAACAATCAATAATACATAGTGTCCTTTATATGCTACTTGCTGCATTTATTTCCCATCAATAAATCATTATCACTTTCATTATGAAACATACTGTATGTATAACTAGTGCAGGCAAAAGGTCATGGTCACTGAACAGACTATCAGCCTCTACTCTGCATTTGACATTGTGTTAAATCGTAACGTGAATCTGCTGAGTGGCTTCATGACTTTATGAGAAGAACTGAAGCTCAGATGGTTGAAAGAGTGAAAGTTAAACATGGGAAGGATAAACAGAAAGTGATGGGTGCTGACAGATGTCCATCACATGTTCTCACTTTTACAACTACAGTGATTACTCGCAAGACTCTCTCTCTCTCTCTCTCTCTCTCTGTGTGTGTGTGTGTGTGTGTGTGTGATAACGTGTACTACCAATAGTACAGTTTGAGTGGATAGCACTTGTGAAAAGGATTATGAGGATTAAGGAAGCAGCCAGGCAGATATGGATGAGACAGATGAAACTCACATTTGAACACGTCACTCTGGAATGTGGAATGTGAAACATTGTTTATCTAACATAGAAGGTTCTCCAAGAAAATACTCAGCATAGCATGTGATGACAAAGGTAGTGAAAAACTGTTTGCAGTAATGCTAAAACAAGAGAAATAAAACAACAAATATTATACTAGGCACTACTGAATTTTTGTCCACTTGGTGGCAGCAGAACAAGCTGTAAATGTTAAGAAGCTGTAAAGTTTATTTCTAACGTGCTAGCAAGCTGTTTCCTATTTACACATTACAACAGACACAGAGCAACAATTAGCATTAATTTGGAGCAGTGTGTTAGGCCAGCTAAATATTCACACTACTTTTTAGCTTTGTTTTCTCTCCACCAACCTATACATATCTGTCTCTTTAGAAGCTAAATGCTCCTCTATGTTCACTAGATAGTCGCTAACTGTGTCTTGTCTACTGTTTGTTGCTGGGCAGGTAGTGTCGTTTTAGGATTTATCTGAGCTTTTTCACTGAAGGCAGCTGCCTGGCTGGAGATGAGGTCGACCAGAGCGATGACTTTGCTGAACCAGTATAGTAAAGTTGTGGGCTGCAAAACCAAAACAATGGGCTAAAAGAAGCTAAAATCTTTTGTAGAGATCAGGGGAAGTGCAGAGTGTTGACTGTCAACTGCTATTGCTAGCTGGCTAAAATATAAACAGCAGCTTTTCCCAGTTTGGAGATGGTGCAAAGGGAATCTACTGCTTCTCCTTTTTGAAAATAGAGAGATAAAGAGTGAGGTAAATTAGCCTGGGGAACAATTAACAGCTAATTGTGTACAGCGTGGTTCCATAAAAAGTTCTGATGTTTGGAAAAAGCTTGATAGCACTTGTTTTATTCTAAGTTTATCAGCCAGATGGAGAAAACACAGGCACATTCTGTTACGATTAATTAAAAAATCAATGTGCATGTACAGGGAAGTCAGTCTGAAGAGTGTTAAACATTAGAAGTCTGTCTGTCTCTTTACACACAAACACACACATCTGTGGCTCTGTCACAATCAACCTAACCCCCAATGGAACATCTTAGAGCACAAATACTGTTATATAATACAAAAGCACAGCACACCAACACAAATGCAAGTACACACACACACACACACACACACACGCTTTAACAATGTGTGTTTGCATTTCTGTCAGTCTCTCTCTATGCTATGTTCACACACGTACCCATGCATATACTGTGTATTTGTGTGTCTGCTCCCATGCATGTTTGCATGTGTCAGACTGTGACAGTGTGTCCCTATACTCTACATAGTTTGTATATTTAGATGTACGTGTGTTAGTGTACTGTGTGTATGGAGTCCCAGCAGCATATAAAGCCAATAATCAGTGCAAAGTATGGAAGTGCTGGGTAGCACAAGACAGAGGGGCTTTCTTCTAATGAGGGGTTAAGGAAGGGCAAGAGAGCCCTTCTCACCTGGGTTCAAGTAATTGTTGGCTGCAGCTCAAATGATGGAGATCTGGAGAAAGTCTTGGGAGAGATCAGGGGATAATGAGGCCTCGCTGAGCCAGAGGCAGTTCTGATTGGGCTGCAGTTTGAAACAGGATTCTCTGCAGCGCCTGTAAAGCTCTAACTCTGTTCATACCAATGACACTTTGATTCTATTTTACTAAAAGACTTCAGCATTTGGTACATAGTGTTTTTGAAAACCTAGCCTGATTGAGATGTTTATTTTGAAAATTATCCAGACCAATGTGTCTATTGTACTGCACACTGTACTTTTTGCTATCTACAAACACCCTGACAGTTTTACTATTAAATCTTTCTTAAAAAATACTTTTTCATTTGTCTATGAACTCTGCTTTGAAAGCTGGCATGTTCAGGTCTGTGCTTGCAGGCTTAAGCTTTTAAGTCTGAACATTTAGTTTCCTGTCTGCTAACTCTGAGGGGGTTCATTTCCATGCTTTCAAACTCCAAGTTGCACTAATCAATATTTTTATATGAGCCTATGGGATGTAAAAGAGGTCTCTCATAGTTACAAACCCACACAGACTTTACACCCAACTCTGTTGTTCCAGCATCAGCTCTACAGACCATTTCACGTCTTTCACCTGTTCAACTGTTTTTGTTCACTCTCACAGCTTTCATCAGCGTGTTTCCAGCAGTAACATGTTTGCTGACAAGTTCGTCAATATTATCAACTTAAAAGAATATAGGTAATATGTCATATATGTGTTGCGTCCCCAAGTAGCCAAAAATCAATTACTGCAGGTTTAAGTGTTGCAGGTGTTGGTCTGCATGTTCACATACTTTTGACAGCTTTTTATTACATGGTGAAGTTGGTGCACACATAGTGCTTTGTAGAGAAAACAGAGGGTCCATTAAAAAAGGGCAGGATTCAGCAACTAACCAATCAGTGTCCCTGGAGATCCTACTTCCATGTGGTTAAATCATTTTGTGACAGGAAGATTAGGTGCCAGCTGTTGCTATCTACAAGATGTCTCACCAACAGCTTAAGTGTCAGGTAAAATGTCCCCGTCACTTATTCATGAACACTTGAATCACGTAAATCAAGCGGTGGGATTACATTAACTCTCTTAAATTAGCAATTTAGTCTTAGTCAAGTTATCTTTGGCTTTCAAAATACAGTTTTGAGGTACGAACAATAAAACAAAACTATGATGAAAAGTTTTTTTTTCAAGCACACCTTCATGAATGATTTCTATTTCATACTTAATCATTTTTGAGGTTTTATTTTTACACTCACTTCCAGCTGGGCTCCTGCCTCTTTCTTCTCTGGACCTGTCTGCTCCCAAATTAAGTCAACTCATTACTTTCAGTACATCTGCACTGAATATAACTCCCTGCTCTGGCAGCCACAACATCAGAACACCAACAGTAAACAAGTCTCAGGGTCTTACTGCAGCACAGCGGGGTAGTGGAGATTGAAAGGTCTTCACTCATTGGATTCATGTTTCTCCTACTTGAAAGAAACTATTCAACGATTGCTGAAGTGAAGCGAACCACTGATTCCTGCTACGACCAACCACATCTGGTTGAAGGGAGATTTGAAGGGCATGGTTTAGGACTGGAAGGTGGCTGGGCTAAGTATGAGGTTAAGTATGAAAAATTAGATGAGATGAAGTGATTGATCTCTGTGAGGGAACTGGGCCATCACAGCAGCAGAGGAAAGGAATGTATGATGGTGAAAGGAAAGAAAAAATATAAAACCAGAAAAAACAAAACTTTAACTAACTGGGATTAGTAGTTAAAGGTTTCTGTGTCCACTTGCTGGTTGCCACATGTGCAGATTACCGCTTAACATCTCAAGAGCGAAACACTGAACTACTTGTAAATCTGAGGGTTTAAACGAATATCCGAGCTTTGGGCTACTCCCTGCAGCTCTGACGTTAATTTGGGAGGCAGATTAGAAATAGGCAGTGGGACAGTTGAAACATGCAGTGACACTGTGGGAGGCCGAGAGACTTTGGGACCCCTGTAGCTTGTCTGATCTTCCATTTGAGCTCCGCTGCAGGACCTGGCTGCAGTAAGAGTCAATAACTGGTAAGGAAGTGATTAGTCTGTATATTGTTCCAAGAGAGGTCAATGAGAAGGCAGCAGCATGATGACATGTGAGTGTATAAATCCTAAACATTCATATTTCACCTTCCACAGTGCATATTAACCATTTTATATGTGGACACTAAGAGAAAATGTGGATTTACAAAGCATGATGGTATAAAAATGACAATGAAACAACCTAAATTAAAGCTCAAAATGTTTGAAATATAAAAGAAAAAAACTTAAAAGAAAAAAAACCTAACCTTGAACTGAAATTAAATGTGAAAGAATATGTTTAAAAACAAAAAACCTGATGAAATCCAAATAATCTTGCTTGTGCGAGGGCTGAAGGTTAAAAGATTGGAAGTGCTGTGGAGCTGGCCAACAGCAGACTCATGGATTTAGATTTGGTTCCCAATCTCAAATGTGTGTGTTTGTTTGTGTGTGTGTCTGCATGTGGTTGTGTGTGTCTTATGCATTTTGGATATGATTCCTAATCTGAGGTCAGAGTTAGCTGTAATCTGGCACTACATTTTTCTATTTACATTTCAGGGTTTTCACTAAACTGTAATCCAGAGGTACAGCTCTTTACCTCTTATCCAGCGACACCAAAGAGGACCAACAGACTGCTGAAAAGCCTAAAATTTAAAAGCTTACAAATTATATGAATAAATATTATTTAGGAATAAAACTTAAAAAAAAAAAAAGAAATAACATTTGAAAAAGAAAAGCATGGATAAAAGAAATCTCAAACTAAACATTTAAAGACTTTATATTATGTTTTATTTCCACTCTCCATCATGATGCATGTGTATGTAACTACTGCCTAATAGAAATGAATGGAATTAAAACACATATTGTATCAGCTCAGACAGGGAGAAGACTGGCTGCTCTCACAAACATTACATTTTAGATTTAAAATACCAAGGAAATGTACAGCACCATCGTGTGGTTATTAGGTGGTATTGCAACTTAATCTTCACTCAACTTTATTAAACATCATAGAGCTGCAAAGAAGAGTTGGAACTGGCTGATATGACAAGTTTAGTAACAAGTAATACCTAAACAATAAGCTGTGTTTAACTGGACCCTAACATTCCACTAATAATAGAATATTAGCCCAGTCAGAAGTCTCCTCAATCAGAAGAGATTGGGTTGAGACAGATGGTGTAAATGTAAAGCGTTGATAATCTGTCCAACAGGAAAATATCAGCGCCTAATAAGCATGTAAGTAGTCTGATTGAAGGAATATATTCTTTATGCCCCACGTGGGGGGAACATTAGGTGACATGAACGAGTTTCCAGAAGGGACAGAAACATGGAGGCAGCAAAACAAAACTGGTCTGTGGCCGGATTGTATTGAAACAACGAGTTGTTAAAACAAGTGTTTGAAAAGATGAACAAGGCTGGAAAAGAAATCTTCTTCTTCTGTTATATTTCCGACAGATTAGCCACTTCACAGCTGCATAATCATTGTGTACATGTCAAAACAATTGAATAAATACTTCGGGCATGTAAACACACATCTTATCGGATCACTTTATTTAGCGTCTATGACCTTTAGTATTTCTAAAATCCTGGCAAACTGCCTCATGAGTACCTGGCAGCAACAGTAACCCTGCAGACTAGAACACAGGCAATCCAAAGAAGATACGGCCGCACAGCAGCCAGACTCTAATCCAATCAAAACCAGAGGGAGGAGCAAGTCGTCCACCTGCCAAATGATCGAATTTACAAACTTCACCTGCTGAGAGGCTCCGCAGGAAGCCATCAGTCTAAAGACGATGACCTGGTGTGACTTACATTTACACAAATACTACAGAAAATAGAGGAGCAATTATTGAACACTTAACATAACACTTTGTGATAGTTTTGTCACTTTTAACCCTCCATACGCTCTGTGACAATTTCTGTTATAATGAGTTTCTATAGGAATGCCCTTTGTTATCACACACACACACACACACACACTGGGAACTCTGCTTGTGTGAAGTGTGAAGCCATTGACCAACTTTTACACAGTTTAAGACTAAAAGAGGTTTAGTGAGAATTAGTTGAGAGTGATTGGGTTATGTAAGCTCAAAGGTCCAGTGAAGAGGAGACACACACACACACACACACACACACACACACACACACACACACACACACACACACACACACACCAAAGTGAGACTTAACTTGTGGAGCAAGACTCTGTAAGTTATATCCAGCCCAGTCAGAAGCCTAAAGTGCTAAACGTGTTTGTGTGTAAGTGGTAATTTAAGCAATATTTCAGCAGAAAATAGTCACTCACTTGTCATTATAGTTGTAATGAATCTCACTACTTCTCCATTTTCACACATCACAGTAAACTGAGTGGATAATCCCTTGAAATGTCTCCTGGCAGTATCTTCTACCAGGCAGCCACGTTTTTGTTTGCTGGACAAGAAGCTGGGAATTAATCCTCATTACACAATGGAGGAAAAGCTGTTTGGTGAGTTTTAATGCTGCTTACAATATGTGTGAGCTTTTGTCATACGAGGTACCCGCACACGGTTTTAAGAACATCGCTTTCATGTAACACTCAGTGTGGTCAAGATGTTTTGTAACCTTTGGCTGAGGTCAGCTTCTGGCAGGAAAATGGCACTTCATGGGGCTTTTTAGCCAAGTTTACGGTTGGTGCAAGAAATGGTGGTGAGTAAAAAAGCTCAACTGTGAGCTACAGTCAGTGATCATAAAGACAACATATATGAACAGAATCAACACACAAATTAAAAAGTGAGATGATGATATACACCCAATGATGACCACGGCTGGATTTCCAACCAGGCAAAGCAGACAGCTGTTCTGTGGCCCCAAACCTGCAGGGTCCCTCAAGCCTCCAGGTTTACTTTGTGGCAATTAGTTTGTAGTAATTTAATTTATTGCACATTTGGTTGTTAATATTGTATATGCACAACCAGAGGACACCACAAGGTTGAGGCTCCATCTTTTAGAGTGAATTTTTGTTTGATTATTTCTGTATATTGTGTTTATAGTGCATTTTACTAATTCAATTTGTGCTTAAAGAGCAACTGAACAGCAGCTGAAACTGTTTTTGCTGACCTCTAGTGGTTTAACTTCTCACCTTACTGCAGTGATGTAGAGGTGTACGCGAGGGCATGTCAGTACATTGTGACATCACTGTCGGGTGTGGTTAAAGATGCAACAGAGCAGAAATGTCTTAAAAAATATATGAACCCATTATATTAAGAACATACAGGTCTGCGTTTCTGCTGTGCCTGTGTAAAGTTGGCCCTACAATGAACAATGTTTTTGTGTGTATGTGTTTGATCCTGTTTGTCCTGATGAAGTGTAAACTAAACTATTCAAACAAAGACATTAAATTATTATTTTTTTGATTATATAGATCAAACTGTGACATTTATGTTAAAAGTTTGGTATTAGGAATGCTTCTCTCTTTCACCAGTGAAATTCACCTGCTCGCACTGACTTAGTCAATCCTCTAGAGGGCAGTGTGTGACTGCAGCCTCAACTCATCGGGTCCCATCTTGGCCACTGTATTAGCTTGGTGATGTGTTAGTGATTCTTATTTAGCATTATATGATGTAAAACTATGTAACTCAAATAAGTGTTAGTAATTCAAACCATTCACTAATTACACAATTATCTAATAAAAATAAGGTCACACACACTGAAACATTTCATTGCATGTTCTGTCAACATGGTCATTTTTATCTGTGGAAGTATCCTGTAATGCTTCCTCTTTATCTTTAATATATGAAAATGTGGATTTGTGTGTAAAAGTAAATTAAAAGTTTTTATGTCTTATGATATCCTTATCATTTATCTCCCGAAGAATTCCATTTTCCTTTTTATTTAGCATCCCTATTGTTATTACGTCCGACAGTATTTTCCAATTGATGAATGATTATATTCCTGTGCAGACATCTTTGCAGCAAAAACTCCTTGATACAAACACACCCTCGCCCTTGTGCAAACTTTACTCACTCTTGATTGGTCGATACACCACTAGTGAGGGTGGGGCAAAGCCGTAGTTAATTAGCATACTCATCCAGGCTCATAAATGTACCGGCAGCTTCACCTGATGCTTCAAACAGCATCAAACAGGAGGAGAGGGACTTCGGGTGTAGTACTTGGCACGGGAGACATGCACGGTGGAAGTAAAATTCAGATTTGAAATAGCAAGTTCAGGCAAGTTAACTCACCTCACAGAGATACACACAGGGCCGGTCAGCGTCCACGGTCTGTGCGTAAAAGCGCACAGCCAAAACAGAACCTTACGCGCTCCGAGGAGACCGCTTCCCTCCTCCAGCTCTCCACGGTCGGCGTGGCTGTTTAAGACTTTCACATCCGGTTCTGGTGAGTTGTGGCCGGTCCGACCCAGAGCCCCGGGTCACCCATGAGGCTAGAGGCCGCAGCCAGGATGGATCTGTTCAGGAAGCTGTGGAGGGCGAGGAAGCTGATCGTTGTGGTGTTTATCCCGCTGTCCTTGCTTCCCTTGCCTCTCATCCACCCCACCAGCGTGAGTACAAGCTAAATTAAAATGTTTTTTTTTATTGTAAGAATATACCAGAAAGGCATGATTTTCAAAATAAGAGCACAGTACAATTTTACGGGAGATTACTAATAAATGAAAAAATAACTGAAATAGAAATGGTCCCCATTGAGTACCGTTCATACACTTAAAGGGGCATTTCAAACATGTCGGGTTTGTCATTTTGTAAGACAAAGTCACTGGAAATTCCTTCCAGAGTTCCACAAGGTCTTTTTAAAACATTGTAGGTGATTAATGTACCAGTGTGTACAAAAAAATTCTTACAAACTATACACACGTTATAATGTATGCATTATACATGACAAAGATACCACAAAAATAGCAAATACTTAAACATACAATGAGGTAATGTATGTTGTAACATACTTCTACCATGAAGTAGAAGTAGTACCGTTACACTTATAACAATTTGTTTTTATTTCAACACTTAAACAACTTAATTAGTTATCATTATTAAATATTTCATGTCATCAATATATTAACATAAAATAACTTACTTTTAATAAATACCTCTAAAACAGCAATAAACAAAACATCCAATTGATCAGTTGATGTTCCTCCTGGTTGCTGCTAATGGCTGTAGTGTCCTGATGGGATTTTAGTGTGTGTGTGTGTGAGAGAGAGAGAGAGACAGAGAGAGAGAGAGAGAATCAATCAAAAGGCACACTGTCTTCTGTTTTGATGAATGCTTGTCCTGAGCTGTCCTGATCATCAGCTGAGCTGTGTGTGTGGAGGGGAGATGTCGCAACATGTTGATGAGATTGAGATCAGCTGTGCTGATGACTGACAGAGAGAAGGAGTGAACAACTTGATAGTCATTTAGGCTCATGCTCAGTGCGATTGTTTGCTGTGAAAGCCACTGAAAAGGAGAAAAATGTCTTACTCTGCATTGCGGCTCATGTTCGCTTTTTAGAAAAATTCTCAAAGAAGTGAAATTGCATCTGAAACAATAGGATTATCTCAATCTGCAGAAATCCAATCTGTGCAAGAATTCACCTTTTTTAATAAAATGTGTTGCTCTGTGTATAGAGTGGCTGCGTTGAAGACTAAATGACATTAAGATTAAGATTTGTTGAAGGTTGAGGATGTGTAGAAAGGTCAGATGAGAGGAGAGTTGTGCAATGCCAAAATCATTCATGATCATGTTTGTTCTCATTGCATATTGCTTCTAAACAAAACTAACATCATTTTCTTCTTTTATGTGAAATGTGTTGCATTTTGGCAAGTCTGTCCTTTCCGATTCAGAGGGGTTGTATGTAGGATTTTGGAACTCAGACCTGTGTGATTTGTCTGGTTAAATGTCACTTACTGCTATATTATATCCTGAGAAAAGCTTAACTAGGATTAGGTTTCTCTTCGTCTAGTAGACAAAGATGATGAAAAGCAGTAAACCCAAATTCGATCTTCAAAAATGTCCTTTAAGAAAGTTTTTCTTACGTGCCTTTCACGTGGTCATTAAACAACTCTTGCATCTATTCTTAATGTATTTCCAGAATCCTAAAAGACATTTTTAACCACCAACTTTAAATGTCGGATATGTCATTTCCTGGTACAAATGAAATATGTTTCTTATATTTCATTTGTTGCTCAATAAAAGATCTTTAACCCATTTCTCACATTGTGCCTCTTTTTCCTAATCCAAACAAAGGTGGTATCTGGAAATGACATATCCGACATTTATATTTATATACGTTTGTTCATACACAACAACACATAAATGACTTTTCTTGTGGTTTACCAAAAGAGCATATATTATTTCTGGCTACCTGGTTTAGAAAATACAGATGCAACTTGAGAAAAGGTTAAAACTCGTTACATTTGGAGGTTTCTTCTGAATAGCAGTAAGCTATCTTAAATGACCTGAGATTTTCAAAGACTGCAGGGTATCTATTTTTCAGAGAAAATGCTGTGATTCAAATGGAATGATAATTCAAGCTGGGGCTTTGTCCAAATTTTTGTCACACACGCAAAATACATAATTTTCATTCATATCATGTGATTTTGTTTAGCACTGCATGAATGCTCACTACTAATTTCCTAGTCATTGTGAACTAAACATCTTACCACATGGTGAAACCGTTTTTGATCAATACTTAAACAAAGTTGATCATAACATGCAAGACATTCTAAATATAAACATATTTAAATAAACTGTAACGTGACAGGTGTGTTTGTGGGTGATGTTCTGATTAATGATTATGCAACCATGTGTTCATTAACACATCATAAATGTTAACTTTCAGCCATGTTTTTTTACCAACACTTGCTAAATCAGGTAGTTGCTAAACAACCACCATCTCAAACAGTAATGGTACGAGTGGTGACAGGTGTGTGTTTATGTGTTATAAATGAGCTCCTCTGTGTCACAGTTACTTGTGTTTCTTGTAACATCATTAATATCCAAAAGAACTGTGGGCTCACAAGTTGTCCATCAGCCAATCACGTTGTCACACCGGAGCCTCGCTGTTATGTCAGGCATGTTGTTGCATGATGTTTTGCACCAGTATGTGGCCCAGAATGAGGCCAAGAAAGAACAAAAGAACAAAAACTTTGATACAAAGAAAAAAGAAACAATCCAAGCAATTAAGTTATATAATCAACCTACCACCATGCTGGATTTTGGCCCCACGTGGCTTCCTTACGGCACCAGGGACCTCAGACTGTGTCAAGAATGTGGCAGGAGTTCGGAGCAAGAGAGTGTGTGTGTGTGTGTGTGTGTGTGTGTGTGTGTGTTTGGAGTGGTACTGTGTCCAGCTGCAGCAGGACAGAACATCTGTTGGATGCAGTCAGGCCAGGTCAGAGAGAGAGAGAGAGAGAGAGAGAAGGAGAGAGACTACATAGAAATTAAAAGACAATGGCAGATAAGTACAATGGTCATCAGAGTCATGCTCGTGCCATTTTGCATCCCCATCTGAATTAAAAGCTGTAAAGCACGGGTGAGTCAAGCAAGACCGATACATTGCAGTCCAGTAAATCTTTAGCTAGCGTGGTTTGTCAGTCAGTAGGTACACCAATTTGGTCCAAACTAAAATATATTTTGGATGTAGTTACAATAAATTTTGTACACATGTCAATGGTCCCCAGAGGATGAATCCCAAAGACAGTTTTTTTGTGGTTCTGGGTAAAACGGCTCCAGATTCATTGAATGTATTGTCACAAATTTTGGTACTGACATTCGAGTCCCCCACATGATGAATTGTAATAACTTCGGAGATCTCTTTTTATCTAGCACCATCATCAGGTAAACATTTCTATGTATCCAATATTTTGGTTAATAACCAAATACCTGCAAAATTGATGGCATTCCCATCAGTCTCAGTTATACTTTGTATTTAGTGCTAATTAGCAAATGTTAGCATGCTAATACACTAAACAAAATAGCTGAATATGGTAAACATTATACCTGCAATATTAGCATGTTAGCATTATGCATTAAGCTTTCTATGTATGTGTTCCATTTTATTTGTGATGTTGGTTTTGTATATCAGTGTCTGCATATGAAACAGATTGAGTGTGTGTGTGTGTTTGTGTGTGTGTGTGTTATCTGTCAGTTTCAAAGCCCATTTAGCCCTGTGTTGATTGGTTCAATGAAAAAAAGTTACAGCTGTGACCTAATCTGCCTATCAGGAGTCCTTAAACTACTGTGTTTTTTTTCTAAATACCATTAATCTCCATTTCTTACATTGTCCACAGATAACAAGGTGTTGATGAGACAATCAATGGGTTTCTGTTACATGTTGAGACAGAAATTTGCTGTCAGCTGTAGAAGGGTTTGCAGAATAAAGTTTTTAGATTACAGAGATATAAACGACCCTTGTGTTGACACAAAAATCCCCGATATGACATGCATTAGAGAGAAACACTGAAGAACTGTCTGGTTAGTTAAATGCACTACTATGATCAGTGGCTCATGCCAGCCACCAAACTAATGCGTACGGTAATGTTATAACGTTACGACAACGTTAAACATGCTCATAAAGTCATTTTTTGTAAAATTGTTTTGACCACAGATAATGGCACTGGGCTACCACACAGCCTAATTTACCACACAACCTTAGCAACAGTAGCTGTATGGGTAGTCGAAGTTAGCGAGTTAATGTCGTAACTATTTCATTAGAATGAAATTACATAACGTGAATACGCATGAAAAAAACTTGTTTTGATTGCGAAAGCAGTGGCAGAAATGATAATAATAATATAATACTGTCTATGTATTAATAATAACTATCTGCCAGCCAGAAACAGATATTTAGAAAGACACACTGATGTTAATGTGAATATATTAACGCTTGATTCTACTATTGGCGCTTAGCTGAGAAGATATTACACCTGGCAAACAAGCGGACAATGTATTAACACCAAATCAGCAAAATGGTCCACTTATGAAATAATTAGTTCAAAACATCCACTGAAAATTGTACCATGACCACAGAAAATAGCTTTTTTTCTAAATGGTTGGAAATGGTCAGTTAAAATGATATATATTGATGCTCTAGTTGACTCTCTAGTGAAACTTATCTGAATGTCCACTGTATGCAACACGCCTCCATTGCATTTCAAATGTCCACTAAGTTTTATAATAATGGTTTGGTGACTTATCTTCATTTGGGGTCTGTATTTTCTGAATTGGGTATACTGACAGAAGGAAAACCATATCATCTGAAGTTTAACTAGAACATCTAGTTTCTCTTTATGCACGTAAAGATCACATCAATAAGAAATGGAATGCATTGTTACAAATGCATTTTAAGGTGTTCTGTGGCTGAGTGTTTGAGACACATCCCATAAAGCTGCAATCTGTCCACTTCAGTCCCAGACTGAGACCTTAGTTGCTTGTAATACCTTTCTCCCCATCTTTACTGTCTGTATATACCCTGTTCAGTTGTCATTAAAGACAACGATGCCACTTCACATTATTCTTAAAATAAAAAGAATTGTATGTACATTGTCATTATATAGAGACGTTTACACAACTCACAAGTGAATTTTAACTCTTAAGAAACGTGTGTGAGTGTTGAGTGAGTCGCACTAGTTACACTCCTGGGAAACTGGCATATTTGCTTGAAAGTCAGTGGATTGTTGAATTTTCTTATACCACACACAGGTAGTGTTTATTCATATTTTGTTGCTTTAAATAGAAACTGTGTTGGCACTATTTTGGAAGTCAGCCTTGGAATAAAAATGGATCTACCTGACAAAACTAGTCTACTAGCAGAAAAGCCATCTAGATATTGGTATTAATTTAGAATGCTAATGCAGCTGTTGTATCAGAGTCGTGCATTTATTTTACATAATGTACACCCTCTGGCCAATCAGAATTCTCTGTGGCCATGGCACAACATAGGAGTTCCAGTTCCTCGTACCTCAGTTTACAGAGATATGTAGTGTTTGCAGTTATGCATAATGGGTATTAAAATTTGCTAAATAATGGAGAACTGCTGCATTATTTATAGTGAATGTATGTTTGATTCTCCTCTTCTTGATCAGATTTTGTCAGTATGAGAAAGAAAGATGTGTTTGTTGCAGAAAGCTCCATTAGGGCTCAAACCACACATACAGACAAGCACAATCACTCTCAAACATTGTCCATCTCACCTCGGGCACTCCAGCTTCACATTCTTTTACAGCCTCCAAAAATGAAGTGAACTTTCGAATATATGTTTAAAACTATCTCTTTATTTTGATGCTTGTCACAACAGCTGTTGCATTTCTGTCATCCACTATTTCCCTAAAATGTCAGTTAATCTGAAAGTAATCTGAAGGAAGGGAAAAAAATAACTTTTTCTTATTTCACTCTCACCTGCGTTTTTCTTGAAATGAGCTACAATGTATTCAGATAAATTGTGAATAGCTCTGCTCTTCAGGTAAACTTTAAATAAGCTCAAAACTCTGAAAGATGTTGATTTACATTTGAAACACATTAGATTGACATATTTTTCAAATAAAACTATTTTAAGAAGGATTACTTGTCACTTGTTATCCTGCTTATTTCTTACGTAGAAGTCCATCTCAAAATCAGGTCTGACCGCAAAGCAAACACAAGCTTCCTTCCATGAGAATAGCAGCATGTATTGACGTCTACTCCTTGACACGTCTCAGTATAAAGTCTGGTTATCACAGAGGTTGCATCAACGACTCAGAGAGTCTTGCCTTTCTGCTTACCCAGCACTTTGGCTTTAACTTGCAAAACCAGAACAAAGAAAAAGATGTACAGATGCATGTTTGAGGATCTGATTGAAGCTACAATCCTTGTATGGGCTATTTTTTTAAAACAAAGCCAATAGTCGACCAATAGTCAATGGTCTGTGAGTGCTGAATCAGACCATCTCTGGTGTGTATCTCCCTCTGGACATTTTTGAGTCCCAAATCCTAATAACTTTGGTGATCCCCTGACCCATGACATTCCCATTGGCTTCAGCTGTGTTTAGTAGTAATAAGCAAATGTTAGCATGCTAACACACTAAACTAAAGGCCTTAACAAACGAACAAATGACACGAAAAGGCAAAACACTCGCCTGCAAATATTTCGTATCAAAACTACTCATACCGGAGCAGTTTACAGTGTTGCCAGTCATTTCAGAGACAGAGCCCACAGTTACGTTTGTTTGAACACACCATCTAGATAAACACTGTGTGTGTGTGCTTCTAAATGTTGGATACAACTACATGTTGCTGGCCTTTGGAGCTACTAATGTATATATTTCCTATAGACAAAGAATAATCTTTCTGTCAACTCGAGCTGCACTGCTATACACCTGTGACATACCTCACTCTCCACAACCATCTTCCAAACACATCCTCCCAATTTGGTGGTCTATTTAAGCTGCTCCATCTTTCTCTCTGCCTGTCATTGCTGCTGCTGCCCTGCATCAGTATGGCTGCCTGTTCTTTCAGCCCCAACACCACCCCAGCATCCACCTGCAGGCTCCGGCTGGGGGGTTTAAGATATTTTCTCATCATTCCTCAATATCTCATGTAAACACATCTACTGGGAGTGATCAGGTCGGAGCCTGGACACCAAACTCTAACCATGTTCTGCTGCTATAATAAACATTTCAAAGTCATTGTCTGACGGGAATAATAGTAGATCTTTAAATTAGAAAGTTGGTCTTTATATAAATACCTTTTTTATTTATCACGTCACTGCTCACAAAAAGGTACAAGAAAACTTTAAAACTCAAAACTAGATTTCATTTCAACATTAGACAGCAGAGATGGAGAAAGTTTAAAGTTATATCATATTAGTGTAGGTGATTTGTGTAAAGTCCATGGTTTTAATGGCTGTGAGGTATGAACAGGCCTGGACATGCTTCATCCTGGAGCCCTGCGGCTACTTCTCCCCCCTCTGGATTTATTAATTTGAGATCAACTGACCTTTTACTGGCAAGATGATATACTTAATGTTCCTCTTACGTAAAAGTACTACAAGCTGCCACAGCGTGTGGCAGAAGAAGGAACTGGATATTTGTAATACTAAGGTGAGGAGCAGGTTAACAAATAAAACACTTCCAACAGTGGTGTGTGTCCGTGACAGGGCGGACACTTTTCATGCTTTACTCTCCATTTTTTGACTTAAATTGGCCTGGTATTAAGTATGTGACGGTAAGGAAAATATTTTCTCTAAGTAAAAGGTTAATGAAGGTCTTGCTAGTTTTCGAAAGGTCTTAACAAATGTCACATGATTTCTCTTTAGTTTTTAAGTTTGGAGACCCTGTCACTAAGCACGCTGGTGTTGCGTCAGAGCGGTATGTCGATATTATATAACCATAACCAGATTAATACAACATCAGTTCGAGTGTGTTTGTGTGTGAATGTGTGTGTCAGAGAGTGAGTGTGTGTGTGTGTGTGTGTGCAGCCCAGTTGGATTCTGAGAATAAACCCAAAGTATCACTCCAAAGGACCCATACATCATATTATTATATCAATAATTATTACAATATAGCAATAGTGTATAAGAGAGCATGTGTGCATTTGTGTGTATGCTCATGAATGTGGGTTTGTGTGTTATTGGCAATTTTCTGTGCATGAATGTACGTGTGAGATTGAATAGATGCTGATATGACTATCAATCTCTATTATATCAGCGTCTGGCTCATTTGTGACTCAAACCTCTGTATTGAACCAGGACCTGAATATGTTTCTGATATCACTTCAAAACCATTTCTAAGTCTTTCTCCATGTGAACTAATGTGTTAATCAATATGACGAGAAGATTAATACCACTCATATCTGTCTGATAAACATGAAGCTGCAGCCAGGAGATGGTTAACTTAGTTTAGCATAAAGACTGGAAGCAGGGGTAAACAGCTAGTCTAGCTTGGTCCAAAGTTAACAAAATCTGCTTATATTAAAACCACAGCTTGTCTGTTGAACACTTTGTTTTTCTATGAATTATCAAATAAGATGTAACGTGTCAATTAGTGAGCTTAAGATGGGCTGATAGGCAGATTTAGTTTTACCTTTGGACAGAGCCAGGCTAGCTGTTACTCCAGACTTTATGATAACTTAAGCTAACGTCTAACGTCTCTTGGCTGTAGCTTCAGAATTCATTTAAAAAGCTCTTAACTTTTTCCTTTTGTGTTTACCCATTTACAGGAGGCATGCTGTGCATACGTGCTGATAGTGACGGCAGTCTACTGGGTGTCTGAGGCTGTCCCCCTGGGTGCTGCTGCTCTCGTACCTGCCTTCCTTTATCCGCTCTTTGGGGTACTAAAGTCCAGCGAGGTGAGCATCTGTGTATTGTTAGCTGTCTGTGTGTAAGGAGTTTTAGTTCTGCAAAAAAAACCTTTGACTTGATGAAGTCAGTGGGCCTATTTAAGAATTATTGCCCCCAAATAAAGGTCATATTCTGGCTTATATCCATTAGCATCTCTAGCATTCTGTAAGTGAAAATTTGGCTCAGTTTCTTACATCTCTACAAATTTAAAGCTGGCCACCTCCAGAGAGCTACAAAACATACTGACAGACACATAGCACTGATATGTTATCACTACTACACATCCAAAATACACAGAGCAACATTAGCATACATTTTGAGTTGTGTTTTGTTTTTGACATGACAAATTTATGAAAATGAAATAATAATGAAAAATATCTGTCCCATTAGCTAGCTGTGTGTTAGCCAGCCTAACGTTAGCCTTTGTCTGGATGCTCTCCAGCAACAAATGGGGCTTAGCAGTTAGCTTACTTATCAGAGCTTTTTTGCTAAAATAAAAAACACATGGCTTCAATGTTTGACTGACAGATAAAAATTGATTGGTCCCCACAAGTCCCTGCACTTTGAATGTGATAAGAGTTGCCTTGTAAACAGCTAATCATGGAGTGAATATAGTCTCAATATTATTACATGATTTGTAACTGAAAAACAACTTAGACTTCTCAGTTCTAATCTTTTTGCTTTCAAAAAGATCCCTGCTCATACAAATGTCTTGTGTTACGCACGGATCAGGTTGCTTTCGCTTTCGTAATTTTGAGACTAGAGGCACTGGTTGCAGCTGAAACTGTGTTTTACTGCTGGTGGAAAACTGGGACATCTGGGCTTCTGGCATATTCATGTTTAATTTCTAAATAAACAGAATAGTTTGTCGCCCCTCGATTAGAGCACATACATTTACCAACCATAAACTCTATCACTAACCTATAAATGTACATATATGGTTAAAATGCTGCTAGGTGGTAGAGTTGTTCTTCTGCTCCCCACGGCAATATGATCCCTGTTATAACTACAAGCATGTGCTTGTTAGGGTACAAGCCAGTGACCAAAAGATGTAACCACACACAAGTGTTTCAGAATTTGTAAAAGATAGATATGAGTGGGCGATGAATTTTGGCAGTATAAATAATATAACAGGCCTATATAAATGCATTACTACTGCATTCTAAGTGCTAATGTATCATAAATGCATATGTTACATATAGGATCACGTTTTTGTGAGTTGCTCCTCTTGTGATGTTCTGGTCATTTTGTCATAAGGAAGAGTGCAGATGTTAAACTTAGAGGCAGATCGAACTACTTGAAAATAAGTATTATAAATATTTTCCATTTTGAAATTAAACACAAATACACCAAAAGTCCAGATGTCCCAGTTTTCCACCAGCGCTTAAACACAGCATGCATTTACAAATTTGTGGAGCTGGAAGAAGCATTAAAATAGTCTGAAAATCCCAAAAGTGAAAGGAAGCTTTTTGAAAGTTAAAAGGATCAGATCTGAGAAGTTAAAGTTACAAATCTGTAAGTAAAATATTTTCAAATCTTGTTTTTCAGTTACAAATCATGTAATAAACATTTACAAATAATATTGAGACTATATTCATTCCATAGATAATTCTGATTGGGATGTCATTGGAGTAAGCATACTGGAGACTTAGTAGCAATACTTCAAGTTATTTTGGTGTTTTGTTTTAGGCAGCAAATTGCTACCATATAGTTTAATTGGTGTATGTAGATAGCCAATAATGAACTCAATTAACCGTAATTTAAGTAAGCCCATGCTTACTTATCTGTTTAGATGGGATACGTTCAGAACTGTTCCACTGATATTTCTAGGGCTGTACTCAGCTCAGAATTGTGTCAATTGAATCAGATTTGGCTGTTCAATATGGATATTTGACTACTAGTTCCTTTCATATAAACTATCAAGCGATGCTTTATTGAACTGCCAGGTTTTTGAACGGGGTTGGTGGGACGTTCAGGGTGACAGCGAGGTTTGCGTAACATAGATAACAAAATGTTTTGCCTACACTACACAACGTCATCTCGGAGCCTGACCTGGCAAGGCATCTCTTCATCCGGGCAACCACCTCTTCCTGGGTCCGGGTCCACAGCTGCTGTACCCATCGCAGACAGAATGACTTGACGTAGTGGAATGATTTTAACCCGGAGAGCAGCCCAACCCTAACCCATAAATGTATGAAAGGGAAGCAAAGGTTGTGTTACAATGTGTCAACCTTTGTCACTCTAAAGAAGGTGAAACTAAGAGAAACACCAGGGAAACGCTTTACTTAGGGCAAGCGGTAATCGATATAGGGCTTAACAGCAATTCAGGGAAACAGTGGGACTGCCGGGAAATCCGGTTGTAATGGCGTGTTACTGTGCTGGCAGTGAGAGTCAGCTGATCAGACTGCTGTATGTGCTGATGTACAGATCAGGTACATGTATGATCTCATGTATGATCCACTTGCATGGGCCTGCATGCCTCTATGCCTTTATATATGTGAGAGGTTCCTTCTTTAAAATGAATGTTTAAAGACGTGGTGTTACTTATCGTATTACGCCAGTGTAAACCAGAGGCGTCGTCACTCAGCTGTAAAGGTTTTATAGGCCTTTACTCTATGGAGCATGTCGAAAACCCCATTAACCTCTTACTCATCATCATTATCCCACGGATGTTTCTCAGTGTTCTTTCACCTCTGAGAGGACATGCATTCAAACGTGCCTACACCCAGCCGCTCAAACACTTGAATGGCTGTCATCACCGCCGTCAGGTCTGTTGCTCCGCCTAAAAGTTGATTGGTTTAACTGATGATGACAGCCGACCCTTCGTTTTCATACTGGTAACAAAAGCTTCCTCTCCATTAAACTCAACCCCCCCTTTACCTTTCTCATCAGCATTACATAAAAAGTGAGCTGTGCGGCCTCATGTGACCCAATCGCATTGACAAACAGTGACAAAGCTGCCTGTTAACACTGCTGTAAGCCCCTTGTGATGGTGTTCTGTAAATATGCCAAAAGAGAGCTTTATGCAACATTTTCAGTCTATTATCAAACTCCCCTAACACCCCCTCTTTCCCACATGAACCCACCAGTGAGTACATTACTACGTATAGTGCACACGACTAAAGTTCTGAACTTATGAAATGAGCAACACTTATTTCTGTTGGCTGATTTAATGCTGGTAATTCATGGAAGAAAGCTCATCTTAATCTGTTGTCACTCACTGCACATGTTCACTCGCTGCAAGTGTTGAATGGAACAGCATCAGCACAAACTTAGGCCCATACTTAATCTGATTAAAGCTTAACAGTCATTTTCTAAAGAATTAAATGTCCTAAGTTTCTCTTAAGACCAAAAGTTTCTAAATGGTTATCACTGACACTGGTGAGCTGAGGAACTATAAATCACTTCTACAGCTACTACTTCTCTAATTTCAAACATTGAACGAAATTGTATAGTCACTCTAAAATGTAGGAAAGAAGAAATTTAAATGACTGCATGTAATCTAATTATTTAGTAAAGACCAAATGGGTTTGTTCTTTTTTGTGTATCTTCTTAAGCAAAGATATTGCTTTGGTAAGCCCCATTATATTATGTTTAATTTCATAATGCATTTCATGTTATATTTGCCATTTTCATCTCCATCAAAGTCATTATTAAGGTGGGAAGAGGGGAGTTTAAAGCATTACACTGCATCCTCTGTCATTTCTTTGCTGTGTTACTGCTTCCTGTTCATGCAAATGACAGAGAAAGAGTGAGCAGGGGCCACGTCTGAAAAATGTGCAGCAGGTTTTAGGTGAGAGGTGAGGCGACGCAGGATTATGCAACTCTGTGAGGCCATGAACCCTGCGGGTGGGAAGTAGAACAGATTAAAAAGAACAAATGGCAAACTGTAAGTGTTGATCCAAATGAAGGAAGAGGAAGCAGGTAAGTGGGTGAAGGAGGGAAAAGCTAAAAAGGGCCCATCACTCTTCCCTGTCTGCTGTGATCTCACGCTTACAAGATGTACAAGATATACACTTTTATTTTGAAATGCGCCTCTGTGTGTTCAGGTGGCGGCAGAGTATTGTAAAGATACCACTCTGCTGCTGATGGGAGTCATCTGCCTGGCGGCATCCATAGAGAAGTGGAACCTGCACAAACGCATCGCTCTGCGCATGGTCATGATTGCAGGGGCCAAGCCTGGCATGTGAGCAGCTCACACACACACACACACACACACACACACACACACACACACACACACATATTCAGTAAAAAGTCCCTGCTAATGAATGCAGATGTACACACTTTTCCATTCACTTGAATGGGAAAGTGTCTCCAAACTTTTGACTGGTACTGTATATGCTAACTAATGTTGCAAAACTGAGAGTGAAGGCTAACCAAAGTGTCTTTAATCCCTAAAGTTTACATGTTCTCCCACAGACAGAAATGTAAACACGTACACACACACACACACACACACATCAGTCAATGTCCCTTTCTTTCATCCAGGTTGGTGCTGGGCTTCATGTGCTGCACTGTGTTTCTGTCCATGTGGCTCAGCAACACGTCCACCACGGCCATGGTGATGCCTATAGCCGAGGCCGTCCTGCAGCAGCTGATATGCACCGGCCTGGCTGAGAGCCACAACGACTCCGAAACCGCAGAGGCCCCTGAGGATGACAGCGGTACGTCTGACCCCTACACTGACAGTGACACTGTCACTACAGGGGGAAGTCACTGAACCATAAAAGCTTCTGTGTAACAAAAACCCCAAAACGTTGACATTAGATGAAGTGCAGCAGTGCAGTTCCCCTCTGCTCAAGTTGAATGTCTTATGATGAATGTTGTTGTCTGCAGCTGTTTTAGACAAAGAAGAGAATCTGGACAAAAACCAGTTGGAGCTGCTCTATCGCAATGACAGGTACTACAATGCTACATTTGGCTGTGATCTCTGCAATTTGCAGTGAACTGAAGAAATTAATTAAAACTGAAGAGATGAATTGAGAAATGCTGTGTGTAGGTAAAAAAGACATGTATTTTGTGTATCTCTTATGTGTTATTTCTCTTGTTTTATTTTAAAGTTACACTGCTTTTCAGCATCTCTTCATTTTGCTCTTCTCCCTCCAGCAGCGACTGCACTAAACAGGAGCTCTCTACACTGAGTGAGGTGAGGCCTGTGAAAGCTTGTTTGCCAAGTAGAAGCAGAATATCAGCAGAGCAACAGAACAATCAATATGCTGTTTAGTCTTTTCCTCTGAGTCTCTTGCTCTTGTTCTCGGGTGCAGACTGAGGAGGTCAACGGTTTGGGTCTAAGGCCAATCTCAAGACAAGATTTCATTGGACACACCAATGGACACCTGCCGCAGGTTAGGAACACACACGCAGACACACTCTCTTATTAGAGATTAAAGTGGTGGATGAGTGCCAGTAAGTTGCTGAAAAGAAGAATGAGAAAGGCTCCCTGGTCCATTACCAGTTACGGCCAATTAGGAAACATTTTCCATCATTTACGGTTTTGATCTCCGCACTATCTCTTAGGTTGCAATTGAAATCCCAAATGTGAAGCGGGTGAAGGCCAGGAGGGACTCCCAGTATCCCACCAAGAGGGACCACATGATCTGCAAATGCCTGTCGCTCAGCATCACCTATGCTGCGACCATCGGCGGCCTCATCACCATCACCGGCACGTCGACCAACCTCATCTTTGCAGAGCAGTTTAACACGTAGGTACAAGCCCACGCTCACTTGCTTAATGAGTTAGAAATCTTCTGAGTGGACTAGCGAGTACCGTCAGCTGGCATATTTACAGCTTTACTGGTTTCTTGGCTGCTGTTCCGGTCAGACTGTAACAGCTCATGTTAGCTCAGTGTCTGGGGGGTACGCCCGGTCTGAGATCAAACTAATCAGCCTCTACAGCCCTGACACAGCCGATTTCCCCCAGCCGCAGCACTAAGCCCAGCAGAATGGCCTCCTTCATGTCGCTGCTTTTTGGACAAAGGTCAGGTTTTGATTCTGTGTGTGTGTGTGTGTGTGTGTGTGCGCAGTAGTAGAAGTTGTAATCCTAAAGCGATGTTACCAGGAACAGCAATCAATTTAAGCAGTGAATATGAAAATTCCCCCAAATTATACCTTCAAAATTGAATTTTGAGTCAAATCTGAGTCAAATAAATTCAACTTGAATGTAAATGCCTGGTCAATAAGGTTGTGTGTGTGTGTGTGTGTGTGTGTGTGTGTGTGCGTGTGCGTGTGTGCGCGCGCACGTGTGTGTTTAGGCCAGTCAGTTCAAGTCTTAATATTCTGAAACAAGTCCAGGCTAGTACGGCTAACACACATAAGCTTTGACAGGCACACTTGTTGACACCTGACCTTGAGTTGAAAGA
Source organism: Nannoperca australis (assembly GCA_036023655.1). Taxonomy (NCBI): domain Eukaryota; kingdom Metazoa; phylum Chordata; class Actinopteri; order Centrarchiformes; family Percichthyidae; genus Nannoperca; species Nannoperca australis. Next base: position 38,061 of record JAVQJD010057407.1, read on the forward strand.
TGAATATTAAGCCTCTTGGGGAAGCTCTGTTTTCGTCATCACTGCTCAGATACACAAGTACACATGGACATATGTAAAAGTAGTCAGCATACAGGCAATTATAATTTGTACAAAACCATTCTCTTCTCAGTCAGTTGGTTATCCTTCATTTTTAGTCTGCAGTTGATGTTTTGTGCTCTACCTCTTGTGTATATATTATCTTGTAATGTTGCTGTTGTAAACCATGTAGGCACAACCTGGATTTTGGTTTCAGTATTTACTGTAATAATAATAAGGTGAAATTATAACATGCACATAAACCAAAATGCAGAAAAATAATATTTTAGATTTTCATATCCTCTTGCTTGCTTTGCTAACTTTGTACTTAAACTAGTGCTCCATCACCGGTTTTGTAGTATGTTGCTTTACTGTAACTTTACTATTTCTCTCGTGCTACTTTCTATATAATTCAACTGAAACAAAGTATTGATGGTGCTGGATAACTGAGGATTGTTGGAGTGATGGCAGAGTTGTTTCTACAACACACGACCATCATCTCTGTATGTCACCTTTACCCTGCTTAGTGTCTATACAGCAAAGAGAGCTCAGTGAAGCATGTCTGAGCAAACACACTTCATTACCTGTACAACTACCTGTTCTGTTAGAGCTTAAAGTGCACTGAAGATGAATGAACATGGGTACACTGCACAGGCCGACGTGTGAGTCGGCTGGTCCTGACCCCTACAATGGTTTTCCTTGCTGTAAACAGCAGTAAAGCACAAGCTTGATTATTATTTGTGCAAACTGTGAGCTTTCGAAAATACACTATTTCACTAATTATATTTTTGATCATGGTTCTATGGACTTTATGTAAAGCTCTTATTTGGAAGTCACTTTGGATAAAAGCGTCTGCTAAATGTAATGTAAATTAAATACACAAAACTATAGGTAGCGGTAGTAGTATTAAATCACTTACAGAGGCTGACACACAATTACTGAGTGTATGCTTATTTATATTAGTAATGTTTCATAATATATTAATTGACGAATAATACCTTACCAGAAATGTGTAACTTGTTGTAATCAGAAAGTACGGATGTGTTTAAATCTGAAGTTATCTATTCTATCTATTATAAACTTGATGTGCAAAATATTGGGGACACTCATCTGATACCACTTTATAAAGTGTTTATAAGTTGTTACTAATGCCATTACTAATGCAATTAATACAACTTTTATGTCAGATTATGAACAAGCTCTATGGCTGGTATGTCACTGACAGTCAAGTAATTAATAAAAAGTCATGAGATTCTCACTTTCTAGTAAGCCATCAGCTAAACTTAGTAAGTCATGTTATGAAAACAATATTAACTTTTTTAAATATATGTTTGTCCAGATACTCTGCAGCTGTTTTCCAGAAGCTCAGACATCAAAGGAAAACTCCCTGATGAAACTCCCTGATGAACTAAAGAGTTAAAAAGACAAATCAGACCAAAAGTTGTTCTTAATTATGACTTATAAGTGATCTATATGGCTTTAGTGAAGAATGTATTAACCACTAGTTACGGCTCATTATTTTTCAGAAAGGGTCTCTTGTTTTAAACTGGTACACTTCCTCTTTTCATGAAATCTCCTGATTAGGTAAGTTCAGTAGAAGCCATCAACCCTTACTGACCCTCTAAGGCACATGTGTCAAAGTCAAGGCCCGCGGGCCAGATCCGGCCCGCGAATGAATTATCTATGGCCCGCGAGATAAAATTTGATTAGTATTACAACCGGCCCGCAGACCGCAGCCACCTGTTGGTGTTTCGCACGCACCAATACTACATTCCCCACAATGCAACGGTAGCCCAGTAGCAACGGTAGCCCGCGAAATATCTGCAGCGCCGCAAGCGGGCATCGGCTTCATTATTCATCAGCATTCAGAGCAAATGTCAACTTTCAGCAACTCTCCCCCC